>JAATLQ010034903.1:0-25419 GCA_013421005.1 Heliconius erato x Heliconius himera | reverse complement strand
TACTCATATCTGTAGCATTTTTGTGCATTCTAGTCTCATTTTTCACAACTTGGATTTTTATGAGAATGAAGTTGCCAGGATATTTACAAAACTAAGTGTTAATATCTGATTCCATTTATGTATAAGTTTGAATTATATTTTTACACTGATCAGATTTTCTTTTTACCTAAATCTAAGAACATTTTCTATATAAGTTTTTTATTTTCAAGTCACAATTAAGTTTTATAATTTTCCATGAAGATTTGCTAATTTTATAAATCTTTGTTGTTTCAAATAAGATGTCATTAAAAACTAATATTATTTACTTACACTTAAAATAAAACTTCTGTTTTATATATTTATTTATTTATTACATAAGTTCTTATAAATTAAAATATATCCTATTAAATATTTGGCAGTTTTAATCAAGTACAATTTTCACTATAAATAAAATTTTAATACATCACAACACAAATATTGAGAATTCAAACATGTAAACATTTTTCTACATAAAATAATTTAACTAAGGAAGACCATATAAATTAAAATAACAATAATTTCATAAAAATTGAGATTGAACTATTACTTAATATTCAAATACAATAATATCAAAGTTGAGTTTCATGTTTCTTCACAGTCTTATTCTGAATGAACTGAAAAAAAAAACAGTATATAATTGTCCTTTTAAATAAAATTATTCTTAGCCTAAAAAAATGGGAATAATAATAAATCAATTGAATTGACAGTGTCTAACTATAAATGTGATCAATCCCACTTGAGGGAATGATATTGCTAACAATATAAAAAGTTGTAACCACCAATAACCACACAATAACCAAAGGTAGACATTGACTTCTTCCATTTAAAATATGAGATCACATTTAAATGAGCCCCACTTGAGGAAATAAAATATTTCCATTAACTCCCTCCAGTCACCGAGCCAATGATAATGCCGAGCCGTGTGACATTGACTTCAGCCAGTCAACATGAAATAACTCCAAAATTCAGCAATAAATGGGTAACAAACGAACGACGAATGAACATGGAAGTGTTTTACTAAGCTCCCAGATTCTGTGTCTGTATACAGTGTAAATAAAAAAAAAATTGTCTTTATATTTTAGTTATATAGTGTTATTAAGATGTAGCCAAGTCAGTCTTAAAAAAATACAGTAGCCTACTACTGTCTGATTTTCACTTGAAGACATATATTTAAATTATTTTCATTTACCTCTTTATGTTAGATAAGGTGTTGGATTGCATCCCTCAACACAAAATCTTGTATTGGGTGGAAAGTAGAGAACAGTTTTCCTCTGTCTACCTTAGATATACAAGTATCTATTTATATATATAACATGTTTATATATGAAGTCCAAGTGACATTAGTAATAGGTGTACAAATAATAATAAATAAATAATAAATATAAATAATAATCTATAATGCATATAAAATTTACTTTACTGCCAAAATTTACAGGAGAGACAAAAAGCAATGTGTATATATTTTCTAAAATTTTGTAAATTGACATGAAATAATGGTGGATTTTGTTTTTTTACACTTTTGAGTGATTTTGAAAAATTTACAAGTATATGATGACAAAAAAAGGAATTTAGTACATTTACATTCTAAGCTGATTATATGTTATATTTAAAAAAAAAATTATATTTAACTTACTGGCAAAAATCTGAGCTTTTATCAATGATATGTTCAAATTCTGCAAATGATAGAGCACCATCGTCATCAAGATCAGCTTCTTCTAATACATTTTGGACCAATTGCTGAATTTCTGAATCACTTAGCTTCAACTCAGGGCCACATAGACGCTCAATGACTTCTCGTAAATCAGATACTCCAATCATATCATCTCCATCGAAATCTACAAAGATTTTTCTTTTAATATTTACTACAGTTTGAGGAATAGAAAAATTGTATACAAAAGAGTTAAATTTCTATAAAGCAAATTACTTTTATATTAGAACATACCAAATATTCTAAATGCATGTTCGGCTTTTACTGCTTTTGGTGCGCTTTCACTGAACACTGACATCATGTCAAGAAAATCTTCAAATGTACAATCGCCGTCATTACTGGAACTGAAAACTTTGCAGATTCTATCCCTAAAAGGGTTTACTCTGAGTTCAGGGTATTGCAAAACTTTAGCCATAGGTAACTTGGCATTCTTATTATGTCCTACTTTTTCTGGGGCCAGGGCTTTGAATTTTTGATGTGCACTAAAAAGAAACAATAAAATAAAGTGAGATGAAAATATCACAAATATGTAGTGGAAAAACTAATTAATACTTACTATAATACTTCTTTTTTTGTGAAATACGTTAAATCCTGAAACGAGATAAAAAAAATTAAATAATTTATAATTCAGATGACTATACAACAAAAGAAAGCGAATTCGTATATGCGAATCTACCTCATAATCCTGAAGCTCTTCCTCGGTAAATTGACTTTTACCCTGGCCCATATTAAATATATTACCTATATTATTATTTTTTATTTAGGTACAAGTTTTTAATATTCGTAAACAAATAACAGCAAGAAACAAATCAGAGACAGTACACTGTACAGGCATCCGCCCAAAACTGTCAAACGTCAATGTCACAACTTCTCAAGCGTCAACTTTCTTTAACACGCTATTTTTTTTTGGAAAGTCGTTCACCATTAATTTTAACTATGAATAAACCCTCTAACTTTATAAATAAAACTGTGTAAACTGTTAAAGTTGATATAGCTGTTAACTGGTAACATTTAAACAATCATTAAATGTTTAAACCAGATTATAGAACATGCTTATCATTACCAGTCTATCATCTGTTTACATCAGTTTATATTTTATCAGTTCATAATATTGTACAAAATTTAATGTCACAATATTGTACCAAATTTTATTTATTGAAAACCAGTAAAACAGTATTAGAGATGTAAAAGAACAATGAATATAATGATAAATACATTTACGAAACGATTTCCGATTAATTGTGAAGTAAAATAATATATTGTGATGTATAAATAATATAATGTATGTATAATAATATATATTTTTATAATAAAATGTATATATTTTTTAGTAATAATATTTAACAAACAACAAATGGTACTGCAATATCTCAGTTATTCATAAAATCCTTTCTTCGATTATCCGTTCCTGGAAATTAAATATTATTGAGTTATAAATTTTAAAAAAGTTGCCATATAATCAGATTTAGTTAATATAGATAGTTTTTAATTTTTTTCAGAACATTTTACAAGATGTTAAAGTACTTTTTATTTCGGTAATATTTTAATGTTTTGTTTTTAATGTTTATAGTAAAACAAAAAAGGAATACCATTTTGTTTTTTTAATGGAAAGAAAGATTTTTTCTCATACGGTCCTCCCGGTAGTAATTCACAAAGCGGTTGATATTTATTAGTACACGCCACTGTTTTCCAAGTGCGATGTTTTGTAAGTATTACACAGGACATGTTTACATTTCTCTTTGGATGCCCTGGAGCCCAAGCACGATACGTTATGCAGTCTAAGCTATTTTCTAAAATATAAATGCTTATACAACATCAGATACAGAAACACACAAACACACACGCACAGAATTTTTGTCTTTTTAATCGACTTCTGTAGTAGAGGAGCTTATCAATTCAACTTTATTCTTTTTATTATTTGTTACCTCAACTTTTGATTTTGATTGGATGAACCGAATGGGCTAATTATTTTCTTATTGGAAAGCTAATGCTTCCCGTGTGGTCTCATTTTAATTTGGTCCATTTTTAACAACGGTATCTGTGAGAAATTCACAAAAGTCTTAAATTTGCATCAGATTCATGCGCGGCAAATGGACGAATAACTCAATATCACACTGCATGAAAAACATTGTTAAAATTCGAGAACCACGGCTTACTTTTCGTCAGAAGTGAGATTCCTCATTGTTGCATTTCTTTTCAACCAACTTAAAACAATAATATTATGTATGTTCTTGTCAATATTGCACAAAAGTAATACCTAATTAAGATTGCAGTTTTACGTAGGATAACCACTACCCTACTACTCATTTGAGAATAAATAAATATTTTTTTAACAAAAAATAACTAAAAAGTAAAAAATAAATTTACTTAACATAAAGTAAAAATAGCTAAAGAAAGATTTTATAATTTTGAAATTGGTGCCAAGTAAAACAAACAGGCTTAGTAATTTGATATTGTAGTAGTAGTAAAGTTGATGTATTGTATTGTATGATAGCTTGACACTTCATAATTATACAATCTTTCTTTAATTATTTTGTTGTTTAACAAAATCAAAATACTTTAAGTAAGTACATTTATTTTTTACTTTTTAGTTTATTGTTTGAAGTCCGTTTTTTTTTTACAAACACATATTTTTTTTCAAAACTTCAAACCAAGAAAAGCAAGTCTTAAATATTAGAAGAATACTTTATACCTCATTATTTTATATTGGGTTTTTGTAGACATTTTATATGTATATCATGAAAATAAATTGCGCGGCAAATAAATGGATAATTTATGTTAAGCAACCTTTTCAGATTAAGGAAATTTCGAGAATGGATATGAAATTATTTATAAGCAACGGGTACAATGCAAGAGATATATAGGTATATGTACATTAGAATTAATTAATATTCGAGGCCGTTGTGGCGCAGGCATGTTACGGACGGTTGTGGGTTCAATTCCCACAAAAAACCAACCATCACTACAAATTTCAATACCATCCAAAATATTTTCTATTCTACAAATCTATTATCTTCAGTTTTTATATATACCATTATCAATTGAAAAGCTTTTATCATTATTCCTCCTCATCCCAACATATGCTGCATCTACACTTGCTGTAACCAGCGCCTGCGCCAGCGCATCTGTGCGCTGTTCATCGGAGACGTCAGCCAGTACTGCACTTACATTCTTGCATTGTGCTTGTGATGCCGTATAATTATTTTTTTTCGGTAAAATCATGAACATGCCAGTTGCTGGCACGCAACTAGAGTTGATATTTGCTAAAAAAAACTTTTAATGTATATTTGCGTTTCAATAACTTAAGGCGTTCTTTATATTTATATTTTTAAATATATTTTTTATTAATATATTATGAAAAATTATTTGATTTATACTATTCTATACCATCTATATATAATACAAATTGATTTCTATATAAAATAATACTTACGTAAAGGATTGGCATATAAACTATAATGATCGTATCTCGAGTCATTACTTAAAGACAGTCCTCCTTCTGCTTCAGCACACTTGAGAAGTTCACAAGTATATTCTAAGTTACTACCCCTAACACTATGTGGACTAAAATTTAAAGCTAGAGCCTTTTTCTCGACACCAAGCCTTTTACAGCTGATTAGCGAAGTAAAATTTGCTCGGGCTGCAATACCTAGTTTCGATCGGTGACATTTTTTTATTAAATGGTATTTAGGCATAGTATATGTACTTTTAGTACATTTCATGTAAGCTGATATCTGTGCCACAAGTATAAAGAATATGAATGTATAGAGCATCATTTTTTAACAATAGGTATATTCGAATGTTTTGGTTTTCTAATAAAAAAAAACAGTGCAAACGAGCGTACAGATCGCCTGATTCTAACACTAATAGTAAAATAACACTACGATTTATTTTCTATTTATTCAAAGGTAGAGCCAGATAGAGTACAGATAGAAAGTCAACACAGAAAATAAAAATATATACGCATAAAACATAATGTTTCCAATCTCGATCGGAAAGGCGAGTTTCACTTGTCATACTGACGGCCATATCCTACATAATTCATGGTATCCGGACTGAATATTGAAATAAGCTCAATTTCCCTGTCAGTCGTTTGTTGTGAATTGTAACGAAGTCACATAATTGATATGAGATTTGCCTTTTATTCAAACTATAATTTCTGATGTATGTAGAATCACAGATTTATTTACCCGTCATCGAAAGTACTACGTTTCTATAATTATAAGATTTATTTTATATTTTATTTTTTCAGTTTAATCGTGTTTGGAATATGAAGTTTACATATTAATGTGAATAGTTGAAATACAGAATAAGTATAAAAAAATAAAATTTGGCAAAAACAGAAGCTATGATACTTTTAGATCTAAAATTTTATCGACATGTATCTAAGGGGCGCGGGTTCCAATCTGCTAATTCATTGACTTGATCGATTTTTAACCGTCACTGTTATATAAAGCCTTTTTTAAACGAAACCTTAAAATGTTCTTATGTAAACGATACAAAAAAAACTGGCTATACTACAAGGATACCATTTAGAAAAGCGTCAAAAATCTAGACGGCTTCTTTTCAAACCGTTGTCAGTTATTTGGAAATGTCATTTTATTTCACGAATTTAATTGTTAATTAATAATTTTACACAATTAGTGAGTAATTTATTTATACATAAAATGGGTTGTTTCTATTCAAGGCGTATTCTAAATGAGGTAAGTCGAAATATTTATAATTTTAACTTTTGCTTCATAAAAACTGAGGACAAGTGGAATTACAATGGAATAAAATGCTACATAAATAAGAACCGACTATAAAAACTAAAAAGCGTAAAATAACTTAAAAAAGATCTAATTTTGAATACTTTTTATGCAAACCTAAAATGTTAATGCAATAGAGTACCAGTAATAGTACCTATTTGTCACATAACAGGTAGATTAGAAGCCGGTGCCAAGCTCTAAACACGATTTAAGTTAGCGGTAAATAGCAATAATTAGCAGCTTCGGGTGCATAAACTGGTTTTTGACTTAGAAGATGGAGATTGAAACTGTAAATGAAACTAAAAAAAAAATAATAACAGTAATATTCCAGTAGTTATTCAAGCTGTTTATAATATTGAGTACTATTTTGTTTAAGTATTGGCATATTCTTCAAACCTAGGACATACTAGTTTTGCATAAAATAAATCTAAAGGAAAGTAAATTTTTACTTTTTTTTATTGTTTGCTAACATTTTAATAAATAGTTTTGGAAAACACTAGATTATATCAGGTAGGTTACGTTGTTATTTTATAATTTCAATAGAAATTATTGTAAGTATCTACGGGTTTGCCTACGAAAGGTGATGTCAAATACACAAACAGGCACAATGAATTAAAACTCAATTGTTAGGGGCACGATGAATAAATGAAATCAAATAAAATCTCTAAAAAACCGTAGGTACACGAAATATCTTAAAAAATTACATCGTCCAAGTAAACAAAAATGTTCATTACATAGAAACTATCAGATCAAACTAAATTAAATTTTTAGGACACCAAATGACAAGTAGTGTAGTTCCCATCAAACAAAAAAAGAATCACGCAAATTAGATCACTAATCTTTAAGTAATCGATGTGTATATAGGAAAGTATCGTACACGTTACTAAAAAAAAACTATTATTTATTAAAAAATATATATGCAAATGGCAATTATTCCGCAGAAATTTCGCCGTAAATGTGTACATAAAAAAATATACCAACAGAATTGAGAACCTCCTCCTTTTTGAACTCCGTTAAAATAATAATAAGCGCTACTATCATAGAAAGATTACGTATTTAAATGTTCCAAAAGTATTACATTTTTGATAATCTCGCAGATGTATGTTGCTGTATAACTAAAAATATAAATCTAGTAATAGTGTAATTCTTCTTTGATTGAGAAATAGGTTATCTTTTAAAAGAGCAAGAGCATTACTATGTTCATAAACTTAATTTACATTTACTAAAAATATAATAGCGTACAGAACTCCTTGACATAGACAATACAATCTTAGGTCGTAGGTTATATCTCGATATTTATATAAATGCATTATTTTATACCTATTTAAAAGCGATATCAATAACATAAGAGTTCGACATACAGATACATTACACATTTTACAATTTGCATTCCAGCAGGACGATAATACATATGACATGACGCCAATAAAACATTTGCCGGTGATCTTCGTAAGCGGGGTGCCGGGTGCGGGCAACCAGACCGTGGCGCAGACCATATCTAATATAACCGGATATACATTGATAAGACCTGGAGAGCTGGTCAGGTCTGAGGCTGAGAGGGACACGCCCAGGGGACAGCTTATAGCGGATAAGTTGAGAGCACAGGAGGATATACCTGATGTATGTAACCTGAGGTGTTGTTTAAGAAAACATTTTGTGATAACTAATATTCAATATTTTACACACTGTACACACTTAGTTTTTGACTTTATACCTTCAATATCAACTAGTTGAGGTGTAGAAAAATTCTATTTATATTATAAACGTTGATTCGCTGCCGCAACATCCTTTAATATATAGGTAGAAATTTTAAAAAACTAACCTGAGTTATTAGTAAAAATATATTACAACAACCGAACTACTACCGTTGCCGAAATCAATCACATACAAAAATTTGAGATCGATTGTATCTTTATTAACGAAAATCATAATATATCGATCGATGGGATATATTAATGGAATGGATGTATATTGGGATTTTATCCACATTGTAAATTATCGTTTCAGTTGTTGAAGGTTTGTGATTTACAAATAAATTTACTTACGTATTTTACTTCACGCAAATAACGCACTAATGGTCGTACTTGTTAAATATGTCAAAAAGGTATAAAGGGTAAACTTTGTTTTTGTCTCTTGTAATATTAAAAAAAGAACAATAAAGTAATTGTAGCACCAAATGAGCTATATATTTATCGATTTTGACTATAAAAAGTTGAGAATTTGACCAAAGACATGATTTCATTCAAATGTTCTTGATTTAATAATACTATTCAATTGTAATTTTTGCAACATCTTCTATTAATTGCTTTAATTATTTAATATATTTATTGTACAGCAATTAACGGTGGATATCATCAAAGAAACAATGCTTATGCACCAAGACTCGAAGGGTTTCATCTTAGTGGGCTTTCCAAAGAATCATCGCATGTCGAATATATTTAATAGACAAGTCAAATGGCCCGAGAAGTTAGTTGCTTTGGAAGTCGACAATGAGGTAAGGAACATAATATAACGTATCATTTTATTATTTTTTTTTTTAAATAATTTACCATTAATTCTACAAATTTTGTTTCTTAAAAATAAAAGACTTAAAATGTGGGTAATTTTTAATCATACTATGTTTCCACAACTCTGAATCAATGAAAATTTCCATTGAATATTGTATAAAAGATAACATAGGAAAAGGTCAACCACTAAAGGTTACACGTGGAAATATCTAGGTCTCTCTTCCGATGAACTGGAAAATAAAATCGTAGCTTCATGCATATTCTCGCACAGTAGAATTGGCAGAGGGACTCAGTGCTAAGACATTAAGCATCGAGACATTGCGTCAAAGAAATGTTAATAGATCATTCACCTGAGTGAGAATCGAACCTGCAGTCGCACGCTGTACCGCCTTTACCGCTACGCCACGATGGCCTCTACATACATATGAGTAGTAAATAAGTGATTAATTTACTTATTTGACCAGGTCGCAGCAACACGTTTACAAAGTAAATTGTCAGAAATGGGTCGACCCGAGTCAGAGATAAGTGCGGCGAGGCAAATTGTCAAAGAAGCTGCGCACAAAGTAAAGAATGTACACAAGCGGTTCGGCGGACACGTCGTTACGGTACTATATGCCATCTTAATTTATTCTACGCTACTATATATGAATTTAGCACTACATATATACTACACACTAACTAAGCATATACCTACTATATACTTTTTTTCTCGAGCGAGCTTATAAGTAAATACACTATATTCTAGAGAATATAGTGTGTAGTGTATTACTTATAAGCTCGCTTAGTTTACAATATATATTTATTTATACAATAATTTTAGGTAGATACTACCTACGTTCTTACAAAATATTTCAGAACAGGCACTTTACAGGCACTTACGCACAGTCATAATGTTACAATATACCTATTTATTCACTCTACACATTCTATAATTATATATGCACTCAATGCTTATAGACATTAAACACTAATCCGTCCACAGTTCATTTTATAACAAAAATTTTACCTGGTATATTCTCCATTTAGGTAACATTTTTATAAACATCACGTTCTTCACAGCTGGACAGCAGCGGTAATCCAAAAACCTTAGCCAATACTCTAAAGGAAATATTATCGGATACTATTGAAAAGACACAGAAAGAAGAGGAGGCCCAAATACCTCCGACTGCGACGTCAGCGCCCGCTGTTGTAAGAAACACTCCTCCACAAAACAGGTCGATACTACCCTCCGAAGTTATAGATGCGATCAATTGAGGGTAATTTTATATAGATGCGTACATACATTTGTTACTTGTGTTATATGTTCAAATTTATTATAATAAATGTTATATTTTCCATATGTTGGTTGTTGTTTATTTTTTATATTTTAAAATATACATATCAATTTTCCTTGTGTTTGTTCTTAAAGGTTTGTACAAACTAAATAAATTCTTTACTATTTTCGAGTTCTGTTACAATATTTTTGTTACACACGTTTAGTATTTATTTATGTTAGTAAAATTTATTTATGTTATTTATGTTAGTAAAAATGTAATAAAAATAGTAATTGATTTCGATTTAAGCCAATTATTATGACGTGTCTATTACCATTTTTTGTGCTTATATTATATTTACATTCTTAAACAGAACACGTGAAAAGTTCATATAATGTCTGTTGTTACATCAATGCTTTAATTTTTTCTTACCTAACCTTTTTTGTCGTACGCTCTTTTAAACTAAAGTGATACTGGCCGTAATGTTTTTTATCTTCTAATTTTTAAATAATCAAAAATTGCTTCACCGTGACAAGTGACATACGTCGTTGTCGATTGTCACAAAAAGCGCATCAATTTTTAAAACAAAAATCGTTCAGTACGTTTGAGGTCAGTCTTCGTACCACACCACGATTGAGTTTCAGTTGGTCGAGTAGACTGAAAAAAAAATAGCCACGCTGCGCAAATCAGTCATAAAAGTCATGAAGATCAAATTACGTTAGTAGTCAAAACTCATAACTTATAAAAGTTACCGTCATTGACAAAAATTATTCCCGTTTAGAAAAGCTTTTTATTTATTTTATAATAGGCATCTAATTTCTATCAATGGATACTTAAAAATGAATAGGAATATTATTAATACGTTTTTCATATTTATAAGTTAAGTTGTATTACCATGTATAGCAAGAGATCGTTTTCCATCAACATCTTCAACGGAAGATAATGAAAGCGGTAATGATTGGGAGCCGGAAGTACGACCGCTTATGCAGCCTCGTCTGCCTCCGCCACAGGCTATAATAGCAGGTTCCGTTCGCAAGCGTCGAGGAAACTTACCGAAGAATTCTGTTAGAATCCTGAAAAGATGGCTCTACGATCATAGATACAATGCTTACCCTAGTGACGCCGAGAAACTAGCGTTAAGTCAAGAAGCTAACTTAACAGTATTGCAGGTAAACATAACTGGAAGTACTAATATTGATAATTGAATAGTATTATTAATGAATTTGGGGGTTCTTTTTAATCATTTATCATTGTGGAATTTGATTGTCGTTGTTTTCTTTAGATATTCGTTGTAATCGCCATTACTTAGGGCATGTTCATCATGCCTTGAGAAATTAATAAATTTATTTACAACAAAAAAATAATAATAATTTTACATTTACCATTACGTAAGCATGTATACTACATTCCGTACATTAGTCCTATAAATGTCGAAAGTATAGGTACATATAGGTACATAATTATGCACACATACCGCTCCCTCAGAACTAAATAGGCATATCTCAATAATTTTATAAATTTTAATTTAAAGTTGAGCAACTCTGAACATGTTATTATTCTATAATTTCAACAATCAGTCACAATTTACTCGATACAGTTTTTTTTCCGCTTATACAAATACATTGAACATTCGAGATTAAATGCCAAACATTTTAAACATTTATTATATTATAAAATATACAAAATTCTAAATGTCATTTGAATTTAAATACAGGTGTGTATACAAGTATATAGTACAATAAAGAAAGAATTGACAATGTTATAGGTTTGCAATTGGTTTATCAACGCCCGTCGTCGGATCTTACCCGAAATGATTCGGCGGGAGGGGCATGATCCCTTAAAATATACTATATCACGTCGAGGCCGGAAGCATCCGGGCCTTGGGGTCCATTCCATGGGCATGGGGGGACATATAGGGGTTGGGTCCATGGGGCCCATCAACATGGGCGTTGGTCCCATGGTTGGCCTCGGTTCTACATCCACGTCGAGCATGATGATGCCCAACAATATAACAGTTGGCGGATGGGAGGGAGTTGAAGTTCAAGTAAGAATTTGTGTTTATATTAATATTTATTACATTACCTATGTAGTTTTCGTAGTTTGTGTTATTCGTTCGTTAATTTTACTTTCATATAATCATCAGCCTTCGAGGCCCACTGTTGGACCTCACTCCCACAAGAATTTACATGACAATCGTAGTTTTATTTTTAATCATTATACTCAGTAAGCCTATAGGCAAAGAGATCTTAAAGTTTAGACCGTTCTGCACTTTGTTGCACTTTTTATAAAAAAATGCGGAATCAGATCCCACTTTTTATCAAAACAGACCGTGAAAAATATTTATGATCGAAAGACGAAACGTAGGCATCGAACCCACAACCATCGCATGCATATATTGTGTATACACTATACATAATATAATATGTAAGTTAAAGGTATTTAACATTAAATTTAATATTTCAATAGAACGTGGCAGACCACAACGGGGTAGGCCACGACTACGGCGATGGTCTGCTAGTGTACCAAGAGAGAGATGCTCTAGGGGAAGCCGAAGAGGGCTATTCCAGTGCGATCAGCGAGGAGGAGGTCAAATACGACCCCTCCGTGTGGCAGTCCGTCATCCGCTACGGACCAGACCAAAGTTTACATTCAATGGACAATAGGAGGTAATTTATAATTTTCCTTGAAGCTTCGTATGTTTATGAATTCGCTGACGTGCTCACAGCGGATTCATAAACATACGCACAGCGTCTGTCTGTATATGTGACGGTTTTGGGTTCGATTACTACTTAGTAAAATAAACTATTTTCATTTCTTTGATCAATTTGATTGTCTCGAAAAGTGAGTCTTACTTAACACTTGGCTACTAACTAACAAACCTGCTGTAAGCAAGCCTTTACATGGGCATGTACGCTATATACAAGTATGTATGCGGTCTCGCTATACATGAATGCGAATTAAAATAATTATGTGTATTTAGATAATTAAGAACTTAGTTGGGTTTCATTCAATTCATGGTTTTTCAGTATAATTTTAATGGAATCAGCTTCACGCTGTGTCCCCCGCACACAGCAAGGTGAGTAGACGGAACGTAGAGTTAAGATACTCCGTTCCCCACTTTCCGCTGAATAATTCTGGAAGCATCGCGTGTTGAGTGGCGGAACTCAACGCCGCTCTTTGCTGCGATACCAGAGCGAAGAAACACAAATTTAAATAATTATTTCATTTTCTCGAGTGAAGATCGAACCCATAGGCATTCACGTTAACAGCCATACTGTGCCCCTGCGCCAGAACTGGTCTAGCTCTTTAATTTTGGACATGGACTGTCCCTTTAATTTCAATTGAAGTACCAGCTAAATAAAAATAATCGTCCAGAGCACTTGGACGGTTATTGAGAGGCGAATTCATTTTTTATAAATAATTGGAATTTAAAGATAGTCTTGTGAATAGGAATACACTTTAAAACACAACTTATTTTTTTTTTTAAATATAAAGTCTTGAAAAACATTGAAAATCTTGTAATGAATTGTACATTTGTAACATTTTTTGCGTTAAGCATTAATATTCTATTATTAATATTCTCATTTCTGACAATAAAAAAATATTTCAAATACTACCAATAGCTCAGTGGTGACGATGGCGACAGAGTGCGAAGAAATAGTAACGGAGGAGCTGGATTCCTGGCATTCTCAGGGTCCCTTAACCGCTCGACAGGTGAGCCCGCCTCCACCAGTGGCCGTGGAACTGGAAGTCGCCACAACCGACACTTGGTGTCATACTTAATACTCTATAATGTAAACAAAATGTGCGACCGTGTTTATGTAAAAATTTTTGGAAATTTTGAACGTAGCTGAAATTGAACTAATTTTATTTGAATAGTTAATGATAGCCTGTAAATCTCTTTAAAACATCGCGAAAACCAAATATCTTATTACATAAAATAAAATTTATTGAATTTTACGTCAAAGTACTAAATTATTAGGTATAATTACATATAAATATCATAGAGATGATAATCCGCGTTAGAGCATTCATTCATTCAAATAAATTATAACACCAATCCAGTTCACTTAAAATACACGAGTATTTAGTATTTACTTTGCATGTTTTAAACTAAAACTATATTGTTTACTGTTTATCTTTTATTACTTTTATTATGATTTTTTTAACTTCACACTGTATGCCACACGTTGCAGGATAGGCAGAACGAATCTGGGAACCTAGTGTTAAGGCACTTCGTTACTATTAAGACACTTCCGTTCCCTACTTTTTACCGAATTCTGAAACTCTTTGTCTCGTTACCAGAGCGAGGAAATAAAAATATTAACCCACAACTTGTCGCGCTTGGGCACAAGCGCCAAGATTGACCTCAAAACTATAAATATAAAATTATTACATTAAGCTCCATTCATTATGAAAATAAAATGATAATTAGAATTACTTATTTAGAAAACGTATAAAAATTTGAACGCAGCGGGACTCGAACCCGCGCCTCCTGGAAACCGACCAGGTCAGGACCTGGTCGGTTTCCAGGAGGCGCGGGTTCGAGTCCCGCTGCGTTCAAATTTTTATACGTTTTCTAAATAAGTATTTTTCTTTCCTAAGTGTGGAATAACACTTTAAAAATGTTTAAAAATAATTAGAATTATTTACAGCTAAAGCGGTTTATATCAGCTTCGTTCAAAATTTCTTTTTATTCTTCACAAGACTTGATAATGGATAGTTTTTAATGTAAATACATTATAGAGATTATTATGAAATGACTTATACATACATATAGGCTGTGATCTCAGGGCCCCCAGACCTTTGTAATTTTAGCAAAGCTGATTTTTTTAAAAAATAGTAGTCTAATATGTAGTTAAGACGGTATGCCTATTTACTAACTGTAAAAGTGGGGCCCTTTCAGAGGTAGCGCCAATTTAAGGTACACGCTAACCTATGTTAAAGTAGAAACGCTCGTATTTATATATGTTTTAATGCATAATGTTAAAAATATATATTTATTATTACCAGACCTTTTGCGTGCGTCTGTGCCAGGAGCAAGATGTCCTAAGGATTGTTTAAAATTAGGGCCAAATACGGTATACTAGCAAGCTTTAGTTTTAGATATATTATTTACGGACTATTTCAAGACCCTTTATATAAGCACTTCAGACAAATTCAATGGCTCAACCATCCTCCCAAACAGATATGCCTTTGTTGCTACCTCTGAAAGGGCTCTACTTTCAAGTTAGTGATTATGTATAGTGTCTTAACTACATATTAGACTAGTAGTCCTCAAAATTTCAGCTTTACTAAAATGACGTAGGTCTGGCGGCCCTGGGATTTTGGGCTTGATGTGTATGTGTGTGTAGTGTAGAAAATAATTGGGCAGTAGTTTAATAATGAAAATAATTTCTGAATCAGAGCATAAGTGTGAAATTTTCAGTCTTCTGTAGTCACCATATCAAAATAGCATCTCTCTCAAATTTAAATGACATAGTTATTTCATCTTATTAATAGACTAATGTTTCATGCAATGGTTGTTGGTTTAATTCCCAAGTGGAAAAAAGTAGTTTCTTCTTTTTATTTAGACATATAGAATATATAATAGGATATGAATATGAATATAATATGGCGGAGATGAGTGAAAATAAAAAAAAGGAAAAGAAAGTACAGTTGAAGGCGGCGTTGGTGTTAAAGCATACATATTGAAACGTCGCGTCGGTCCGTTGTAAAGACACGAATGTGTAGTATATTATATGTATTATAGATTAGTTTTTTGCTAAAACCAAGTGAATATAGTGTTTGATTTGATTGATGTAATAAATTGTTTAAAAAGCATAGTACGTCTTTTCTTATAAGTCCTAGAGAATGTTTTAACGCCGGCACCACCTAAAATTGTATCTCTTTGCAAAAAAAAATGCTCTTGCTCGTTTATCGCATTATTTTTTTGAAAATTCAGTTAAAACGTGTTTAGGTGGTGCCGGCCGCGAGGGAAGATGGCGATCAGTTTAAGTGTCTCTACTTGTTGGTAGAGACTGCGGTCGCTGTGAGACAGCGCGAGAGAGAACAAGAACGGATAACCTGTTAATTTATATATACTGATGTCATTTTTATTAATACTTCCCCCGCATTATGTGGGGTAGGCACAATATAATTAGAAGGCCTGCCACGAAAACGTTACGAAAACGTAACATTGGGAGGGCCACAACTCGTCGACTGCACTGTAAATGGGCGAAAAAGTAGGAAGTTAAGTGACGTTTTATAACTATAAGCTATTTATCTGCCTACCCTGTAAAATATGAGGCGAAAAATATAATCTAACACTATCTATCTATTTCACGTTTAAAAGGCATTTAAAATGCTCGAGTACTTAAGGAACTTTGTAACATAAGCTATAAATGTGATAAATTTTTCATAGCGTGTAAGAGACTGCAGAAGAACATTTTTTTTTAAGCGATTAATAGCGATTTAAGAGTATATATGTAGACATTAAATGATGAAATATTGTTTGTTTTAATTTTTGTTTTTCTCAAACGGAATTTAACTTTTACGCCATATAAGTCTTATCTTGGTGTATGTTGAAGAAGCATTAACATAGGATTCCCGATGAAGTTTATGATTTTATAATTTATGTTTTAAACTTTTGTAAACTAAATATTTTTTTTGGATATCCGAAAATTGTTTTAAACAAAAACTTCCAAATCTTTTATAGCCATAGGGACACTTTACTCCAACGGAGGACGTTGCGTCTTCATATCAGAAATCAGTCTGCAGTACAAAAACAAAAAAAATAAGACACTTAAATATATTAAAAATGTAATGTTATATATGTAATACATATTGTATTTTAATGTTTAAAGTTATACTAATAATTATGTTAGAATGATGATGTCGAGAGCGAGTTTGTCGTTTTTAGGGCTCTATACGTTTTAAAGAAGAAAAGAACGAGAAAGTTGTCAGTCTCTCTATCGGTTCTCTCTCTATCTAAATTCTGAAAAGTAATAGCTGTAAAAGGTGGCAAAATTTGGTATTAAAGTCGCTAGTTCAAGTGAGGTATTGCTTTTTGCAACTGTTTTGATAATATTTTCTAAAATTATCAATGTAACCTCCAAATGACAACACCGTAAATATAGATTTTTATTATTTTTTTACTATTTATTTCTTATTGTATGTATTGCCTTGGAGCAGAAGAATACGTTACTCTACATAGGTTGACACAACTTGGAATATTTCTATCACCATAGAGAACATTTTCCTAAATTTCCCAATACTAAGGTATTTTTTGTTTTTTGGAAAAGACAAGGTAAACGAGCGTTCGGGTCACTTGATGACGATGACCCCGTGCAATACCAGAGGAGCTACAGGTGGGTTGCCGGCCTTTAAGGTGGAAATAGAAGCGCTTTTTGAAGGTACCCATGTCGTATCGACCTGGCAACACTGCCGCAGGTAGGCCACAGTATCGTGGCGCGTGGAAGAAAGTTCCTACGAAACTACACAGTAGTGGAGTGCCACGTTTCTAGGTGATGTGGATGGTATTTTAGCTTAAGACGTACTGTGCGACTAGAAAATTGGCCATTTATAGTTTTTGTTTTCTTAATGTCGGTTAGCTTTCTTCTCGTTGTTTCATTTGAGATTAAATGAAATTTAAGAATAGAATTATATAAATGTTTACTACTTTTATTAGAACAATTCCAAAGTTTATACTCGTTAAGTGTGGTTAGACATTCTTATATTATAATTACGCGGAAAAAATAATAAAATAAAAGACTAATTATATCTTTAATGTTTAATTTCACATTAAGATATGGTTATTAATATACGATGATAAGATATAACGATTTATTATTATTTATATCATTTAACGATTATTTTGTAAAATATTTAAATATAATTCTGTTTTATATTTACGCTACAAATGGCGTTACGGCTGCAATGTTTTCCATACTTAAGGCGGCTCCTTCCAGGCGGGCTTGTGAATATTTCGGAATGCGTTGTGTGGCAAATTCGAGCGTCAATTATATTGATCTTCAGGTTTCATGTATAGTAGTAGATAAGATGATTTGATTTGTTGTACGTAGTAGTATCTTGATAGTCTGATGCTATTGTTTTGTATAAAAGAGGTTATAAAGTTTTTTTTAATAATTAATTCCAACTGGGTTCAATCAAACCAAATCTATGCGAAATATTATGTATGTACTTAGATGAGATCGAGGCAAAAACTAGGCTACTTCCAGCTCTTCAATCACATTTATATATACCCATCGTTTATCATGTTTACAAAATATACCAACTCTTTTATAACCCAAAGGGCAGCTTGCTTTAAAATTTCCAATGACCATATTATTTACAACTGTGTGGGTATCAAGGTCGTCCATGTCTAAAGGTGTTCCATAGCAGCACAGTACACTCAAAATTAACAAAAAAACAATTTTAAATAAATGCATGCTTAGATTCAATGTATGACTGATACAAACGAGCTATTGCTTTAGAGTGTTTATGTTGGTATCTGTTTATAGTTTCTAAGGTTAGGTCAAAATATTAGAAACAGTTCTTACGTAAACTGCACTTGGAGTACTAAAGATACTAAACAGTCTGTCCGTGTTTAAAATGTTATTATAAAACTGCTAAGCATTATTTGTTCACACCAGAACTTCAGGATGACATCTTAGCTTTCGATCACCCAATATCTCTTTACGAGGCAGTAGATGTTGGTTAACTGCAACTGCACGTGTAAAAGTAAATAAAAAAAGGAAACCAAGTAAGGCTAGGAGAAGAGGCTAAAGGAACTGTATATGAAGATGATAACCTTCATGACTGCCTCATAATGATATTTACATTTATTATATTACTAGCGATTTGTCCCCACTCTGTTCGTATTTTGTTTTATCACATTAAGCGCAATAATTGGTGTTAAATTGGGAAATTAGGAGGTACTTTTTAGTCTAACCCACCTTACAGGCAGGCAACGCACCTGCAGCTCCTCTGGTGTTGCACGGGGTCGTGGGCGGCGGTGATCACTTACCATCAGGTGACCCGAACGCTCGTTTGCCTTGTGTTTTCCATAAAAAAAAAAGAAAACAAACTTTAATATCTCTTTTTAAAATGTTTTATTAAGTCAAAATGAGAGTAATTTTAGTCAGTGAAATATCGGTTGCAGTAAATTAACTACTTGATTGAAAACCGCATCAGCCGAACTTTCAGCATTTATCTGAAAACATTGTATATGTTATGGTACGAATATGTAGTTAAATTACAACAAAGTGAAATTAAAATATCAAAAAATTGGTTTAGTGCGAGTCGGGCTCGCCCACCGAGGCTTCTGTACCGATTTCGGGATTGTCAACGAAAAGTACAACTTATCTTATACATTATTACATAATGAGTATATATGCCCGAAAACTAAAGTTGACAAACTTCAGTTTTCGGGCATATACACTCATTATATATGAAATGTATAAATTTTCACATCAATTTTTGTATGTAATATCTAAAATACATAAAATTCAATGTTTTTCCTTTATTTGTATTGTAAACTGTCATATAGTGCCAAATTTGATAACGTAGAGTCACGGGAAGTACCGCAGCCGCCGCACAAAACGCAGCAAAATCGTTGCATAAACGGTCATATCTTTTCATTGCGTTGACTCAGAAGCTTCATTTTTTTCTGTGTTTCAAGGGACCACAGACGTGAATATTTGATTTTATTTATAGCTTATAACTTAGTTATGAAAGAAAAAGATATTTTGGAGTATAATTTGAGGTTTTGTAGAAAATAGTAAGGATGATTAGATAACTTATTGATCAGCTACTTTCATAATTTTTGGGAATGCGTGTTGTATAGCAGAATTGACTGTGGTAATAATCTAATAGGTAACGGGTAGAGAGATCAAGAGAAACAGATATGCGGAGAAATGGATAATATTTAAAAAATATAACTTTTTGCATTTATTTTTAATTTTACCCGGTTAATTTTGTTGGGCCAATGGTCGATGATATCTTTATGGATGTCCGGGGATATTTTCACAGGTTTACTGTCCACATCGTCCACTGGAGTTGAATCAGCCATTTTTTTGGATGGTGTTTCAAAATAGATTATTATCTGGAATGTATTGAAATGGTTATAAGTATCGTGTTCGTTGCATGAGGTTTCTTCAAAGAGAAAGTGCATGAAAATCTTTAAATAACTAAATATTCTTTATACATAAATAAATACAGTTATACACTGTATCAGTATATAGCAGGATTATGCCGTAAAGCCGCATATAGCAAGGTAGGCAAATGAAACTTGGAAACCGAGTGTTAACCCATTAAGACATTTTCGTTTCCAACTTCCGCTAAATTCTAGAAGTTGAGTGGCGGAACGCCGCGCTTTGCCTCCTTAGCAAAGCGAAAAATTTAATTATTAAATATTTCACTTCCAAATGAGAATCGAACCTGTCACGTTCACAGTATATGTATATTACTTTATGATAAGAACTTAAATTATTAAGGTAAAATAATAAAAGGTCGTTCAAAAGAATTAATAGTTTTTACTTTCCATTTTTTTTGTAATTTATAATATCATATAAAAACTTACTTCAACGTGACCAATGTTCTTCTCAAAGAAAATTCCTTGCATTTTGTCCCTCGGAAATTTAGAGATAATGAAACCTTTAGTAGCATGAGCTCTCAACATTGCCTTTTTAAGTAATTCTACTACAACGTCGTTAGGAACTGAATCGTCTGAAAATTGATGGTTTTTTTTTACATTTTAAAAGTGTTATTCCACAATTAGGAAAGAAAAATACTTTTATACAAAACATATAAAAATTTTAAATCTCACATGTTTTTTTATTTTTTTAAATGTATTCTAAAAAAGTATTTTTCTTTCTAAGTTTAGATTGACACTTAAAAAAAACTTAATAAATAGCATTCTCTCTCTCAAAAAAATTTAATAAATGACAATTCTAAGTAATTAGCTTTTGGTAGCGCACATTTTTAAAAATCTCCCCACAGAGATACAAACAACATAAATAAGTTGGGTAACAAGCGTATAACAATGTATTGCGTATTTTGTAAAAGAAAACATTAGAACATACACGTCACTCTCCATTTGTGAATGAGAATGAGAATACTTCCTTCTCATCATTGACCAAACCCACAAATCACAACCGCGATTTTCGCGATTAGAGATAAACTCACAGGCAGTCCCACTCCGCCACAACGGTCTTTGTTAAATTTCCAATTACTTAATATATATTTTTTTTAACTTACGTCGTTCCATTGCAGTAATTAAACATTTAGTTCTATCCGAGCCGGCGTTTATCTCCGCTCGTAGTAAGCTTCCCGTGGAGAGATGAGTTAATCCAAATTTAGTCATGATCTTCTCAGACAGTCCACTCATGACTGACCCACTGCCCAGCATCCACACGATCGGTGTGTTACTCGAGTCAATTTGAGGCTAAAGTTTAGGTAACGGGCCGTTTTTTAATTGCAAATGGTACATACATACATATATAATAAACTAGCAGCTTGCGTCTTCGCTGGCGGGGTCAAATGGAAAATAACTAATAGTCTTCTATGATTTCTTAATTATTACATAATATTAAAAGAGCATCAGGTTCTTGGTTCATTCTCAATTTTACACATATTTACACAAATTGATTAAATTAGCCATCGATGCGATTCATTTAATCAAATTATTAGAAAAAAAAATAAATATAACTTTAACTTAAAGTATAAATAACTTTAAAACAATCTAAGAGATGCCAAAGGGGCCTTGGATCTTTGCACAGATATGTTAGTGTAAATTTTATTTCGTTTTAATTTTCCGGGCAAATTGTTTGTTAGTAAATTTTTTGTGGTGGATACCAGACTACTCTGGAGTGGGCACGGACCACCCGGCCACACGGTTTTTCATGTGGATGGTGCCAAATATTTTATAAGTAATACGTAACCATGATATGACCATCTCTTTACACAAAATAATTGTTCATTTTGAAACACTCGGGGCTATTAATTATTTTCAGTTGCCCAGTCTTTTCAAGAAAAGAGCGGCGTTGAGTTCCGTTACTCACCACGGATTGCACATACCCAGCCATATGTAGTATAAAGCGTAAATATATTTTCTCGGTCAGATTACAAAAAAATGAGGCCAATCTCGTCGCAGGAGCACAAGCGTGCTACTATAAGCGCGGCAGATTATGGGTTCGATTCCCATTCGTGGAAATGAAATATTCCGTATTTTCATTTCTTCTAGTAACGAGGTAAAGCGCGGACAGAATTCGACGGATTTTGAATGGATTCCCATTGAAAATCTCATCTATCATCAGCAGTGTCTGAAAAATAGGTTCCCAGGCTCCCTCTGCCAACTATGTACGAGATGTACGAGATACAGCGTAAAGCTAAAAAAATAATACAACAAATCACCGTTGTCCGAAACGCCTTGCATCTAGGCGACATGCACTGTAAAGGACATGGTGGACTTTTCTCAATAACCTCCTGTTCACACGGGGAACAAATATTATCATCCATTCTAATAAATTGTATATTTTTTATTTAGTCTACATACATAACTATAATTTTGATTTAACTATAATAATTTTGTAAATAATGCCTGGAAATTCTTATTTGTCACATGACATATGACAGATTATTTTAGATTATTAAAAAAAATATAACCTTATTGTACTACATATATATTAAATGAAAATCAGTCATTCTTCTGAAAGGGTTACGAATCCACAACAACCACGTTACTACGTAGGTCCTATTTTGTTTATGTAAATTAAACAAACTGTAATTAAACATTTTAAATTTTTATTGATTTATTTACCATTTATGAGTAGAGATGATTTCCACTTAACATTTAGTAAAAAAATATAATTCAGTACCCAATGACAAGAATCACAGAATAATCGGAAAAGAAAATAATCGGAAAGAAAATAAGATGTTTCCCTAAATTAGTGTATTATCACTATTGAACATGGTATACTGAGGCTTTTCCAAACAGAATCTTCCAACTCTTCTGAAACCGGACGGGCAATTGTGATTGTAACTGCCGATCATCATTCTGTCCACATTTTCCACTTGCCCATGCTCGTCAAATGTTCCACTGCAGCACAAAACATGGAAAATTACTAAAAATACTATTTTAAATATGATATGCATGTTTTAACGTTACGATTGTATTATATGATATATCCTTTTGAACTATGATATTGAGAGAAGGTGTGTGTTTATATAAGAGTAGATATATAAGGTTAGGGTTGATTTAGATTGTCTTGGTGTACGATCCACTTGTACTAAATGTTATTGAACAATATCTTTCTGTCTATATTTATTTTAGATAATCTATGATTATTTTTGACCATCTTCATATATTTGTTAATTCATTGAGGCCAGTCGTAGCGCAGGCGTACAAGTATGTGATTGTAAACGTGACTGGTTGTGGGTACGATCCCCACTTCAGGGAATTTAAATTATTTATTTAAATTTAGATTTTCATTTCTTCGCTCTGGTGTCGAGACAAAGTGCGGAGTTGAGTTCCGTCACTCAACAAGGCAATGTTTTTAGAATTAAGGAGGAAATTGGGGAACGGAGTGTCTTAGGTTCCCGCTACATACCCTCCTGAGTTAGGGATACAGATATTAAGTTTTATGTGTGTATTTATCACCCTAGTCTTCTTAAATGACTGGAGTGATTTGGATAACATTTTGTAAGTATTTTTAAATGCGTTCCTGCATTGCTTGTAAATATTATAAAATAGGATATAATAAGGCTAATATGTATAATATAATAGGATAATTGGTGTTACTGACAGCGGATACTGTAGTTGACCGAAACTGTAAAAAATCGACATAACTTGAATATTTTTAATGCGACACTATTAATGTCAGTTTCTTATTACTAATATTAAATAGTTATTAGAAAGTCAATTAACATAAAAAAATGCCCACTATAAATATCTGGACTATTCATAAAACAAATCAAAGAACGCCGGGGAAAGAGCCTAGAGGAAATATAAATAAACATAATGATAACCTTCATGATATATGGTTGATGACTATTTCTAACTGGCATCGGGATTTATTACCTTACTATCGATTAGCCCCAACTTTTCATTTATATTTTTATACATATTATACATATACACAACATACATATATTCATACATATTCACATACAAACATATATATAAATATACATATAACGATATAAGAACTAAATAGGTAAGAGTGAAATATGTAAATGGCAGAAAAAAATGAAACAGAACATAAATCTTAAAGTGACACAGTGTATCTTTAAGCGACGTTTGAAGGTCAGAAATGTTTTGGCGTTTTTGACATCTAAAGGAAGGTGGTTCCACGTCCACACACAGTCACAGTAAATAAACTGCTATAAAAAGAAGAAATGTGACAAGGTATTTTTAGGGTAAGAGTACGTTCAGAGCGAAGAGAACGGGAGTCTCACCCAAAAACTAAAAATGTTCTTTAAGGTAAGGAGGGGAAATTGCATTGAACAGAATACAGAGAAGGTTAAGTAAGTATTCCTGCGAAGGCGGATAGGGAGCTACTTGAGTTCTTTTATAAAAATCAGGGATGTGATCAAATTTGCGTAGGCCATATATGTATCGTATACATACATTTTGAATACGCTCAAGTTTATTTGATTGCTCCTCTCTTAAGTCAAGATAGCAAATGTCAGCATAATCAAGAAGGAGAGTATTTGCTAACAAAATCTTAGTAACAAATCTAAGAGAACCTTAACTTAACTTAATTTAACTTATATTCAGAGAGAACGGAGCGCCAAACGCTACGGTCTCTACATACCTCTTTCGCCTCGTCCACTATCATCAACCTCTTCATACATGCCCTTCGGGGGGTCTCCATCATAAATCTTTTTTGCCATTCTTTCATCACTCATTCGTTCGACGTGCCCAAACCAGCTGAGCACGTCCTTCTTCATTCTCACTGTGACGTCCTCGCTAGTACCTGCCATTCTGTGTACCTCTTCATTGCGGATTCGATCAGCTAAGCTGACTCCGCATATCCTACGAAGAGATCGCATCTCCACAGCATTCATCTTTCTTTCATTCTTCTTCTGTAATAATCTTCTTCTTCTGTATAATACCCACGTCTTGCTGCCGTATAACAGAGTCGGTACCAAAACTGCATTGTGTACGGCCAAACGCGCAGCTGTGCTGACATTTCGCCGTCTCA
>JAATLQ010034902.1:29460-54877 GCA_013421005.1 Heliconius erato x Heliconius himera | reverse complement strand
CCGAAAATGTTGATTATTTTATAGATTATATAAAAATGCCTAAAAACGTGCTTTCTATGTATATTCTGTATAGCAATTATATATTTGACTAATAATGTTACTAATTTAAAAACTGTACATCCAAATCAATTAATTAATAATTAAGGCTGTTTGTAATATATATATTTCTTAAATGAATAATCATGTAATTCAAGCGGGCAAAGCCGCGAGCTGGCCGCTAGTATGGAATAATAATATATATCTATATAATAATATATATCTATACTTACAATAAAATCGTAAGTGATCGACGTCTGCATATGAAAGAGAAATCGGATAAACTATTACTAGGTTTTTTATTAAAGTAATAGTACCCTAAACAATATATTTTTTAACTTTTTATCTGTTTGTCTTCTTCGAGCCTCGTAAAATTTAAATAGATCTCGACAGTTGATTCTAATAAACTATTGGGCTTGTTATTTTTCATTTTAGTTTCATGCAGTCGAATTTTGTGTTTTTATAATATTTTTTGGCGCCAGTCGTGTTTGAGTTTGAGGCCAGTCGTGACGCAGGGGCACAAAGTGTGACTGTAAAACCAACTGGTTGTGGGTTCGATCCCCACTCGAAATATTTTTAAAAATTTATATTTCCATTTCTTCGCTCTGGTTCCAACTCCAACAGGCGTTGAGTTCTGCCACTTAACACGCAATGCCTCCAGAATTCGGCAGAAAATAAAGAACAGAGTATCTTAACATTAGGTTAGTTTGATTCTTTTAACTTTTTTTTAAATTAATAAGTTTTACGTATTATGACGCGTTAAGGAATTTTATTCTTACTTTCACGCTGTTTCCCGCACACAACAGTGCAAAGGGAATATAATATCAATATATTTCGTTCCCCATAGGCATATTGGCCAGTACAAAGACACTACTTAACCATTAGAAGTTGAGAAATTATACCTACAAGAGGTAATTGATTATAGTAGATGATAAACTTATCATCAACTTACCCGAACAACTTGAAAGTATACAACTAGCCTTCTATACGTCCCTATAACATTTAAATATTATCTTCTAACTCCTAATCGTTAAGGAATTGTATCTCCTAAAATCATCACCAGCTCAGTAATGTCATAAGTAAAACACATAGTATGTGTCTATAAAAATCGATTTCAATTCATCATCAAATCCTGACTTACTAGTAATGAGACCAAAAACGAAGTCGGTTCAAAAATAACAAATGCCAAGTATACACAAGATTTCACACCAAAGCTATCTTGGTTAACTTTAAAGTCAACAGTGCTATATTTCAGTTAATATTTTTTCGGTGCCCACTTAAGTCAGCTGAGCTAAAACTTCCGCGACTTCCACAACTTACACAATCGCGAAGCACACTTTCAAAGTATAAACATTTAAATTTATGTCTTTTCCAAGTTTCGTTTGGCCGTTTAAAAATAATACCGATTTCACACCGACGTGTGTACGCCAGCTGATTTTAATGCCACACATTCGTTCGCAGTTAATTAAGATTTTGCTGCTTTGAGTTATTAAATTTATTATACATATTTCTCAACATAAGGTAGAGGTTATTGGTAATTTACCCAATTTTAGGTGAAATTTTCGTATTGTAAATATTATTGACGGTAACCTAATAAAACTATTAAAGAATAGTGCTATTCGTAACTTCATAAGTATTTCGAATAAGCATGGTACGCAGAGGGAACTTGTAGTGTTAAAAATCTTTTCTGCCTAATTTTCGAGACATTCTTTATTGGGAGGCGGTCCTCAACGCTTTGTCATGTTCCCATAGCAAGGTAACAGCGTATAATGGAGGATGGATGATCTTTAAATGTAATAAATTTTGCGTAAAATGTATAATTAATATATAATTATAGTTCTTACATAAAAAAAGGGATGTCCACTATTTTTAACTATGTTACATTAATTTCAAGTAAATTGAATTATAATTTTAATAAAAAAATCCTTCGAGCCGGATTTGAACCAGCGACCTATGGATGACAATTGAACCAGCTACAGTCCACCGCTCTACCAACTGAGCTATCGAAGGAGTGACAGTTTGTTTAATATTATACTACATTTTTATACTACAAAATTTTAGAAACAAACAACTTTTAATAAATATGTTTTCCGAAAAATAAAATAAATATTGTTTTAATATTGTTTAATTTTTGTACAATACAAATTTTGTAACAAATAAAATTAAAACCATCAAGTTTATTTCTTTATAAAAAAAAAGGAAATTATATATTTTTTTACAAATTTATAAATAAAATGGTCAATTGATATAGGTACCTAATATTTTAAATATATTATTATTATATATATTATTTTCAAACAAGGTTTAAAAATGTTACAAAAAGAAATAAAAAGTTTTGACAGCGGTGGGATTCGAACCCACGCCCTTTCGGACTGGTGCCTAAAACCAGCGCCTTAGACCGCTCGGCCACGCTGCCGTGTCAAAAGCACGGAAAATTGTTGTTCTTTAAGTCATATTTTAGTAACAGCAACCGTTTCTTTAATGAAGTATTTTATTTTTGATTTTTTTTTTAAATTGTTAGTTGATAAAATGTTTCGAAAAACAAACAAATATTTGAGGCGTAATTGTGCCGTAGTTGGATATCGTCTGTAAGCCCAATGGTTGTAGG
Source organism: Heliconius erato x Heliconius himera (assembly GCA_013421005.1). Lineage (NCBI taxonomy): Eukaryota > Metazoa > Arthropoda > Insecta > Lepidoptera > Nymphalidae > Heliconius > Heliconius erato x Heliconius himera. The sequence continues at coordinate 52,233 of JAATLQ010034902.1, read as the reverse complement.
TTTAAAGTTTGAACCCGACTCGGGGAAATTATATTTGTTTTAGCTTTATGCTATATCCTGCACATAGCAGGTTAGGCAGAGGAAACATGGGAACACCCCGTTCCCATTGAAACACATATAAGACTTTCGTTCCCCATTTTCCGAAGAATTCTCGACGGATTGCATGTTGGGTCGCCGAATTCAACTCTGCGCTTTGCCTCTAGAGTAAGGAAGCGAAAATATTAAATTTTTCATTTCATCGAGTAGAATAAAACCCACAACCGTCACGCTTACAGTCACACCCATTAGCCACTGGGCCATGATACTAGGTTCCCTCTGCCCAACCTTATTGGTAAAAAGCATGAAGCTGTAAAATTTCATATTTGTATACTTTCATCTCCTATATATTTATGAAAAAAGTACCTGAAAATTCTTCTTTCAATAAAAAAAAAATGAGTGAATAATAAAAACTCTTCTCTTTAACAATAGGTACACCTGTTGTTATAATTGCTGTTCGAATTGGGAAAACACTTTAAAACATCAATTTAAAACGTCAATTTAAATTTTAATCACACGGATCACGCCTTCAATTTGTTCGCGGAAACAATAATATGTTACTACGGAAATTAACAAACACCTAGTAGCGTAGTTTCTTGAAAAATATATTCAGTTTTATATATATTGAGGCTATAGAGGCGGAAGGGCACAAGCGTTTATAGTCGAAATGCGGCGGTTGCAGGTTCGATTTGCACTCGAGTGAATTAATTATTTTGATTTCGTCGGTATGGTACTCAACACGTTATCTCTGAAGTGAGGAGCGGGGTGTCTTAACACTTAACCACTTTGTCTACCCTATTATGCGGGAAAAAGCGTGGAGTAGAGGCCATTGTGGTGCAGTAGCATAATATGCATGCTGTGGATTCGATGCCCACTGGACGCCTTATAGAAAATGGAGAACGAAATAGTTCGATACTAGCAGGTATATTATTTATTTAATTTAAAATAAAATATTAAAACCTAATCATATCTGCAATTTAGTCGTTACTAAGAACTAACAGACAAACAAACAAAAAATATTATGTCCGAAAGCACTAATAACGGAATGTTGACACTTGTGGGTAGGAAATCTTAACAAGCATATACCAAGCTTAAGTGAAGAGGTAAACCGAGTCTAATAAGCCTTTGACTAGTCTGAGTATGGCATGACGAGACGCTCTTAAGCCTACAAATACGTACAAACGTACTATTTAGACGTGCAAAGATAGTAAATTACCAAGGAAAAAAAACATTTTATTGTTTTTACTTCTTATATGTTCCCCGCTTTCCGCTAAAGTCTTGTGGCATTGTATGTGGAGTGGCGGAACTTAACGCCACATTTTGCCTCGTTACCAAAAGCAAGGAAATAAAAATATCAAATATTTCATTTTTTTTCTTTCTTTCGTGTTTACAGACGCACACATGACTGGCCTCTCTCTTCATAAATGAAAAATCTAGTTCAAAAATCCTTTATTCAAATTGACATATACAATAAAAAAAGCTACCTACCACTGATGGGTTGTTCTACAAAATGTAACAATTTTAGTTTTTAACAAAATAATACAATGACAGCTGATAACTTTCATAAAATTTAAATGGTCTTAATTCCAAAGATTTTGGACTTTGAATATTCGTCGTCAAATTCCTGTAAAATACATTGCATAGACGAGTCGAATCCATAATCATCGCAGGTGTGTTCTATTAGTTCTACTATACTTTGAGTTTATATTTTCGTCACATTTCGTCTCCTTGTCTTTTTATTTGATTAAAAAAGATGACATTATATGATAATTGAGTGAACGGGCAGATGGCGTAAAAGGCTTAAAACCAGGTGTTTCAACGCCTGGTCCTATCACGATCAAATATCTCAGTAGACTAGGTGTATTTAGAAAACCGTCACTTGACTGTACTAAATGCAGTTAAATTTTATACGTTGAAAATGTGAATCGTAAGAAGCATACTCATAATATTACATATTAAAAATAAATACATATTATATATTTAAATATATATTTTAAATTTCGTCACAGTGGTGTCGTCTGGCGGCGTTGAGTTCCGTCACTCAACACGCAATGCTTTCGGAATTTGGCGGAAAATTGTGAACGAAGTCTCTTCACACTAGATTCCCTTTGCTCAGCGTGAAGCTGAAAAAAAAATATATTAAAGAGACGTCATCATGGTGCAATGAAACAGTGGCTGTAGGTTCAATTCCCACTATTCTGCGAAGAAATATAAATATATTTGAGAAGAATTTTCATTGTAAAATGAAACGTATACGTTTCTGTTTCAACATAACATCCATATTATCATAATTACGAGTCACGCTTCGCGTAACCTACAAGCAAGGCGGGTCACAGTTCAACATACTAATTAATTTTATTATAATACCATATTACGACATTTATGATTTTTTAGAAAAGATTTCGCTATCATTGCTTAGTAGTAACGTATACGATTGTATGATTATTGTGGCTTTGATTTCTTCTATAAAAAAATATATAAAAAATATATACTTTAAATAGAAAACTAAAACACACGCTTTTCGTCTCGAAGTGCTACAGAATGTGTTCGGAGCTAGTGATCAAATGAGATGAAAGCAAATTATATGAGCTTAAAAATGAGTGGATTAATAGTAGCCTCTGGAGAAGCTTCTGGAGAGTTTCACTATCCAGATCCTGGCTGCATCATCAGATCATCTTGATGATTGGTATCATCGTACGTCCTACGTAAATATAATAATATGATTATTATTATATTGTACGTATAACTGACAAGACTCAAGATTATGCACTTTTATTAAAAGTTGCGACCCTGGAGCCTCGGGCTACTATTATCATACTTCGTTTCAATCCATGGAAATGATGTGCTTTCCCCCTTTTACTGTTTTTTTTTCTTTCTTCTCTAACCTGACAGTCCAGACCCTCTACACTATCGCTCTATTAAAATACGCTATGTACTTCTTAAATGGACAGAAGTAAGATCCCAGGTGCAGCTGGGGCTGGCCGTTAGGACATCGCTGCTAAACGATTGCAAAGATAAAGTACCCTACACCTGTGACAGATGGAGGAGTCTCCATACTGTCTTTATTTAATTTTAGTTTTTCGAGTCATTTTCTTGTTAAGAACCATTCATTTACTTTTACGTGAATTTCAAAAAGTATTTTATACAACGTTATGTCTTACCTAAGTGTCGTAAATTAGTACTTATTTTTAGATATCTTTTATTTTTTTGATCACCTTCACACTTTATCCCGCACACAGCAAGATAGGTAGAGGTAACCTAGTATTAAGATACTCCGTTGCTCACTTTTCGCCGAATTTTTCAAGATTATTATGTATTGAGAGGCGAAACTAAACGCCGGGCTTTTGACTTAGTGCCAGAGCGATGAAATGAAAATATTTATAAATAATAATTAATTTCCCCAAGTGGGGATCAAATCTACTTCCGTCCCGTTACAGTCACTTTTGTGTCAACAAAGACAGCTTCAAACTGCCGCTGCTACTACTTTTTATATGTATTTGTATTAATCACATATTTGAAATATGTACACACATATTATTAATCAAATATAAATAACGATTGTTGAATTTCAGCTGGCACATATAAGCGAGAATATTTTAGAAGTCGGTTGTAGCCTGCTGCAACAGCGCTGTCAGAAAACTTTTGTATAATAAATTGATCAATTCTAGCGTGTAAGCAGTAGGTACCTTCTTGGATAAAGAATATTGTAATGAAACTATAGGTACTTATTACATTTTACATACCTAAAAAATCTATATATTAGGGGGAAAAAATCAGTATAGATCGACGAAACTACACTACTTACAACAGTAGTTTTATCGGTTAAGCACAATTCAATTCGAGGATCGATTTCTACTTCTTGTAACAAGCAAAGCGCGGTGTTGAATTCCGCCCTCACCACGCAATGTCTCGAAAATTGTACGGAACTGGAGTGTATTAACACTACATTCCCTCTGCTCACTGCTATTTGAATTTTTATACTCTGAATACAATGTGAAGCTGAAAAATGTAACATTTGTGCTTTGTTCGTATCAATTATTCTGTTTTTTTGTACAGATTTGTATAGTAAGTATCTAATCATTAAATTTCATAACTTTTAACAATATCTATTTATTATTTACGCTAGTCGTGGCGCAGGGGCACAAAATGTGACTGTAAAACCGACTGTTTGTGGGTTCGATCGCGCGTCTTTGAGTTCTGCCACTCAACACGCAATTCTTCCAGAATTCGACAGAAAGTGGAGAACGGAGTGTCTTAACACTAGGTTCCCTCTGCTTACCCCGCTGTATGGGGGATACAGCGTGAAGCTAATTTATTTTATTTATCTATTATTAGGCATTACGTTGATTTATTGAGTATAAATACATACTAACGTATATATAATTGAATTTACTCAACAAAACCTAATAAAATACGGAATTCTACTACACTAATATATAAAAGATTGCATCATTTGTTTATATAACGGTATTCAACCACAAATCGACATTTTGGTCATTAATTTCACTCACAGTCCATCTCATTTGCTGTCCTCATTGCGTATCGTACAGTTTATTTATACCTGCTCTAAATACATCACATGCTTGTGCAAGTAGGTATGGCGAGAGTGGATAATGTAGGGCTTTGTTGAATACTTCGTTTTGAAATTAAATTCAATTTAGTAATTAATTGGATGTACTCGTAGCTTAATGCTTTTTTTCCGTTCTAAGTGAATACAGTGTCAAAACACTTTGTCCTCCGGTGTTCTGTCCAATTTTTTATCCGTTCGTCGTTAATTTCCACCACTAACAACATTTAGAGGGCGTATTAGAAGACGATTCCCTCTCGGGGAATTAATATTTATTATTTTAATTTTCTTCGCTCTGGTAACCAGGCAAAGCGCGGCGTTGAGTTCCGCTACTCAACACGCAATGGCTCAGAAACTCGGCAGAAAGTTGGTAACGGAAGTATCTGAATGGAGAACAGTGTGTTTTAAAAAGAGGTTCCTTCTGCCTATCCTAGCAGGATATGTGAGATACAGCGTGAAGCTAAAGAAACCAAAGAGTTCCACCAAAGCTCAATGTTGCACTTGGTGTTGCCAGAGTGGGGAAATGAAATAGATTTGTCTCACCAGTGGGATCAACAACCATCCTGTGTACAATCACATAACTATTGTTATGTATTAAAAAAACGCTAAAAGAAACTCAAACCTATCGATAAAATAAAATACTAGGCTTAAATTCTAAATCAATATAGAATGCTCTCACAAGATATAAAACGAGTGAATTTCGAGTAATCGTGCAAGCCCCAGGCGAGGTCGTGTAGTAAAGTAGTTCAACAGGAAATCGAAGCTATATTTCTAACATTTGTGACAAATTCTCATTTATCTTGGATATAGCCGCTCATGGCGCTGGGGCGAAGGAAGCGTTAAACTGTTAACGCGACAGGTTATAGGTTCGATTACCACTTGAAGAAATGAGATATTTTATATTTTTATTTCCTCGTTCTGGTAACGAGTCAAAGCACAGCGTTGAGTACCGCCAATCAACACGTAATGTCTCCACAATTTGGCGGTAAGTGGGAATTGAAGGTGTCTTAATGGGAACGGAGTTTCTTAACATTAGATTCTTAGGTTTACTCTGCCTACCCTGCTATGTGCGAGATATAGTGTTAAGCTAAAATAACAAAACTTTTGAAACAGGGGAATACTCTTGATAATTTTGTTTTATGCCGTATGGAATCTTATATTTAAGGTTAGTTAGCGGCGATTGTGGACTCAATTCCCACCCTGGGAATTGAATTATATTTTTATTATCTTGCTGTGGTAACAAGACAAAGCGTAACTTTGAGTTTCACTTCTCAAAACGCAAAGTCTCGATCATTGGTCGAAAATGGGTAACGTAGTGTCTTAACATTAGGTTCCCACCTGTGGTAGGAGAGGGGAATCTGTATATAAAAGACTTTCGAAATACAGTGAGAACCTAAACAAAATAAGCAAAATATTATTATTATTATTCTGTCTACTTATCACTATGTTGAGTTCAAAAAAGCCAGAAAGTGTAAGGTTCTTATCTCTGGGTTCTCTCTGCCTACCCTGCTGATTGAAATGCTTAAGAATAATAAAATGTCGAATATATCTATACAAATGTATTAGAATTGTTGCTTGGTCGTCACGTTGTCTTAGAGTGGACTTAATGCGGCTTACTGAAGCTTAAGCAATCTTTGGAAACTTTTAGTTTTATTTGGTTGTTTTGGAATTTTACCAATCAGCACGATGAAGTTGCTGTGTATTTAAAAGAAAGGAAAATCCTCCGTAAAAGTATGAAACAAATCTAAAATCTCACTGGGATTGAACGCATGACTATGTTTTTAGACCAACAGACCCCAAAACCACGGAGTTTCCAAGTTATGAACAAGACTAATATAAATTTAGCACTCATAAAATTATAAAGTCCATTTATTTACTTTAGAGGTCATTCTTCACCGTAACTAGCCCGACCTTATGCACCACCCCGCAAATTACGAGTACACTATGCAGTATAACTTGAACGTGGTCGTAAGCGTCTTCTAAACAAATATCAAGGTGCAGCTCGAAACTTCTAAGCAGCTATTTATAGTTTGTTGATAGCTAAAGTTTTAGAACAATTTTAGGTAGATTTATTACGTCTAAAACTAAAACATAGATTTCTTTTTTTGTCGAAATATTTTTTTTTTTTTATTAATTAATATCAAAATTTTCCCGAATACGCTAAAATACAGTTAATATTTATCTAATATTCATTACTTAATATCATAGGCCATACAGAAGGCCATTTTGGCGCAGCAGGACATCTTCTGACTATAAACGCTCTGTGAGTGCGATTTCCACTCAGAGGAATGAACTATTTTAACAAGCTGAGCACGCTGCGCTTTGCCTCGTCACCAGAGCGAAGAAATGGAAATATAAATTTAAGTAAACAGTTTATCTCCTTGAGTGGGGATCGAACCCACAACCAGTCTGTTTACAGTCACACTTTGTGCCGCTGCGCCACGACCGGCCTCAATATATTTTAATAAGCAAAATTTTGAACTTTTTATTTGAACGATAGGTTACTATCGTTATACAAAATCTCACGGTAAAATTAACTAATAATAACATCATAACCGTTAGAGAACTTATCACCAGCACTAGCAACGTTATCAGCTATGCACAGCTTGAGCAAACACTTGCGATGCAGATGCATACCAAAATGGTTGCATCAATCTAACTTCGACTAAATGGGTCGAATAGAATATAAATAATGTATGTGGCTTTAGTAACGTCGCGTCGTCGCTGTATATCGATGTTTTGTATGGTGTCGCTATTTATTTTATAAGATGTGGCTATGGGTCGGATTCTCTCGCGGAGAAATGGAATTATTTTCATTTATCCAAAATTTCAAATTCAGTTGGAAAATGAAGAATAGAGTGTAAACACTAGGTTCTGCTAATTGCAATTTAAAAGGTTAAGTTAAAGTAATGATATATTACATAGTCCTAGGTATAAATTTTTATGAATTTGATAGATATTTTAGGTAGATTTTTTATAGATATTTTCGGGAGAGTTGATACATATTTAAAAAAAAATTAAGTAAAAGGCTAAAAATACTTTTTAAATACTAAAAAAGCTAACAAGTGCTATAATTTTCCATTTAAAATCGCCAGTTAATCTAGTGTAAAATTAAGTGTGACCTCAGTATGATAGTGTAAGCAATTATATGCCACATTATGCACAACCTGAGCAAATATTATTCAAGATGCAGCGCGCCACAGAATAAAGCCGGGTTAAGCCAACTTCAACTAAATTAGCTTAAAATACAGACCGTAACAAATATTTGAGTTATCTTTTATTTATTTGTAAAAAAATATGCTTAGTATGACTTTGAGTTTTCCGCAATTTGTCTTTTTTTTAATAGGAGAGATAGAGACCGTAGTGTCAAGATTTTCCATTCTCCACTTTTCGTCCTAGTCCAACTATATTTAATAGCGGAACACTACGCTTTATCTACCAGAGCAGAGAAATAAAAGTGACGACGAACCCACAACCAATACGCTCAAAGTGAGACGTTGTCCCACTGTACCGCGAGGGCTTCATGCATATAGTATTTAAATCCATTTTACACAACATTTTAATGGTATAGCGCCCTTACCATAACATATATTGGGTCAAGTAATTTAATTAATCAATTTGGGCTTAATGGATAAAAAAGACATTTATATTGCCGCCTTAAGCGGCCGATTCCTGAAGAACCGGTACAAATAGTTAATCAAAAGTTTACGACAAAATTCGTGTGTTCTACATTTATTGTGATATTGGCGAAGTGATTTATGCTTAACTGGCAAGATCGGCATGCCATTGTAAAAAATAGAAAAAAATAAGGGTGTTTTTAAACAATATAAAATTAATTAAATTTTTAGATTATGAGAAGCTTCTAAATCGATGTATATATAATTTAACAAACCTTCAACTTATCCTTTCAACTTTTAAATTTCCACTTTTACTTATGTACGAATACATACTTACTCTTAGTATCCTTCATTATCTAAGCCTAACACAGGAATATCTTTAACAAAGTTTTGAACATCTTGTGTGATTGCTGTGCTAAATGAGCGTCGTATGAGTAGTCTCCGTGAAAGCGGGGGACCTATTATGTCCTTACATTATGGGCCCCTGAAAAGCTTATCATGTCGTCCTAATTACCTCCCTGCTGTGAAACATTGAAAATACTCGGCCTTGTTAACCGACTTCAAAAAAGGAGGTTATCAGTTTGACATTGTTTGTCGTTGGATGATAGTTGAGTATGATGATCTATTAAGGTTTCTGGACAGTACTGGTTTGCTAAATTTCCTAAGTGTTTGTATATCTACATGTCTTTGGTTTTTTTTAATATAATAAAAATAATATCAAAGATCGAGATTATATTTTTTGATTTAAGTGAAATTTATTCCAACTTAGGGAACGGATTAGTAGTTTTTAATTATTGGTGTCCGCACATCATCACCTAGGTAATTGACAGATATTTGAAGTAAGTTTAATTTTATTCAATGAAATTATAAATATCTGTATAAATAAGCCAAAAAAATTTAAACTTGGACAGAAATCTTATTTTTAAAAAAGATTTAAAATATTAAATACGCAACGGAATACTATCTAAATAAATATACACGCGATAATTGTGTTTTAATACCTATTTGAGAAATTTATATAAATTATTAAGTTTCAAATTCAGAACAAGGATCTTGTGGCAAAGCAAAGCACTTCGTTGTCCCGTAACTCAAGAAACATTATCGTTGTATAGGGGCACAAGCGTGCGACGCTCTGGTAACGAGGCAAAACGCAGCGTTAAATTCCGCCACCTCAAGAATTCGGCTGGAAGTCTCTTAATGCTAGGTTCCCAGGTTTTCTCTGCCTACCTTGCTTCTCTGTCTTCAAATTTCTTTCTTCACGCAATTCAATACCAGAATACGATTGAAAATAGGGGACGGAAGTGTCTTAATGGGTACGGAGTATCTTTTCAAAAATTCCCAGGTACCTTCTGCCTACACTGACTATGGCTATAGCATGAACGTAAAAAATATATCATAATATAGTGTTTGGATCTATTTCAAAATTTGCGAAAATTACAGAGAAATTTGCATATACGGTATTTACATTGTGTGTATAAGAAGAATTCTAAAAGACTATTAAAAGTAATTTGCGGCTCGTACCTCGAAGTTGGTTTAGGAATGAGTGTGGCATGAAATATGATCGAATTTTACAAACTATGAATAGGTTTGGTGCCTTCAAACAAGTTTGTTGTGGCGAGTTATATTAGGGTTGCCAATTTTATTATTGAAATCTATATACATACTTATATAAAAGTCTCGTTACCGACTGACTGACAGACAAATTACAACGTAAATGGCGTTTGGGATCCCAGGGGAGCACTAGAAGAGAATTTCTCGAAAAACGGGAAAAACGATTGATTTATTTATATTTATGTTAGGTTATTTTAAGATTTATAAATAAACTACGAGACATAAATCATCCTTAGGTCAGAGGAAGAGGAAGTCCACGTTGTATCACCAGTCTGGCTAGTCTTAAGCGTCGCGGTTTATTGGCTTCAAGTCTTTCCTAATTTTCTAACTTTTGCTATATAATTTCGACATCTCTGATTTGCTTTAAGCGGCCGCGTTTTCACTTTTCTTGAGAATTCGATTCTACCCCCCTCTCAATATCCCCCTAGGAAATATTAAAAAAAAAAACATCGTGGATTATAGAAAAAAATCACATTATGTTATCTACATTTATACTGAAATAATCTTTATATCTAATTTCTAAATGAGTAAATTAAAGTTTCAGAGTAAAGTGCCACGCAAGCCCTAACAAACTAACAAGTTGCAACTAATGCAACTCAACACACGATCAAGTTTTGTAATGTTGAACTAATGAGATTCGAATGTGATATTACATACGGCCTTATAACATAGCTATGATGTTATTAAAGTCCGATATTCTACATTCAGCCGCTGTCATTTTAATAGTTACTATTTTTTATTATTTATCCCTGTATCCCGCACGTAGTAGTAATAGTAGTAGTAGGGTAGACAAAAGGGAACCTGGGAACCTAGTGTTAGGATACACCATTCACGTTCGCCACTTTTTGCCAAATTCTCGAGGCATTTTGTTATTTGGCTGTTGTAGCAAGTGGCGCTGTGTCTGACTGTAAACCCGATGCTCGTGGGCTCGGTTTCAATTCAAAGAAATGAACTATTTTCATTTCTTCGCTCTAGTAAAAAGACAAAACGCATTGTTTCGAAAATTGGGCGGAAAGTGGGGAACGGAGTGTCTTAACATTAAGTTACCTCTACCCATTCTGTTTAATGCCTTAATGCAAGATATAGTGTGAAGCTACAAAAAATATAATAATATAGGAAGGAAAAGTAAGCTAAGCATCTAAATTCTCTTAGTAACTTTATATTGCTCAACACACACACACAACGTATATAAAACTTACGAAAATTAAGATTTAATAATGCTATATTATAATAATACTGTATAGTATTATATTAGCATTTGTTAATTATGAAAATATTATACTCGCACCGGCTTAATATTCGAGCAACCCTAAAATATTTTAAACTGGTAATAGACGGTTTTCGACTAGGTACAGGTGCGCTGCATGATGCCTCTACGTGAGCAAAATTTTGATTGATTCTATTATATTTTGTAATACGTATATGGCCTCGATAACTTTTGATTGTAATCGCGACGGTTGTGGGTTCGATTCTCACTAGTGGTAATAAATTTTCATATCTTCGTTCTGGTAAAAAAAATAAAGTATAGTGTTGCATGCAAAAGTAATGTCGATAAAGCGGTAAACTATTTCAACACTTGGTGTTGATAAAAACACTTGCGGTGTGACAAAAACTATGCTTATTCAAATATATTTGAATTCCCATAATATAATATTTCAATTCGACTATTATATTATAGTCAAAGTTGTCCAATCAGTCGCTAGGTATCTGAGGCACCTCAATTACCACTTAACTAATATTATATTAAATCGGTGCGAATCAATTGAAATGTACATACTACTTTATGTAATGTTAATTAAACGCTGATTGACTGATTGTATTTGAATGACTGTTAGTGCATATATAATTCACAGGGCCTAAGGCTAAAAGAGCCTGTCTCTTTTTATCTGCCTCGAAAAGAAAACAACAAAAAAAAAGGCAGCATAAAGTCGAAAACTTCAAAGGATTAGACGAAAGTTGTTCAACCCATCACTTCTTTTTTCTTATACTTGTCAATTAATTTCTTTGTATTTTTTTCAGCTGCAGTGTTAAGTCTTTCTGCTCTCCACCTTCCGCCGAATTATGATAGGATTATGTGTTGAATAACAAAATTAAAATGTTCAATATTTTATTTCCTCGAACGGGAACCGAATTCACAATTTGTCGAGTTTACAGTCACACGTTTGTGCCCCTACGCCATGACTGGCCTCACTCTTATACAGAGATTTGTTTATAATTTATTTGTATAAATAATTACGACATAATATTCTTTGTTTTTGTCTTTAAATGGTTAATCATAAATATTATTATTATATATATTATTATTACATCAGGAAGCAGAGGCGCAGCGTGTGACTATTATAAGCTGAAACACCTGAGCTTCTCCTCTCTACATATAAATTAAACTAAAATATTATATATACATAGGCCAGTCGCCTCGTGCCGCTGCGCCAGCGGCACGAGGTGTGACTGTAAAACCGACTGGCTATAAGTTCCATCCCCACTCGAGGAGATGAAATATTTACTGAAATTTATATTTCCATATCTTCGCTCTGGTGTCGAGGTTAAGCCCGGCGTTGAGTTCTGCCACTCAACACGCAAGTCCTCCAGAATTCGGCAGAAAGTGGGCAACGGATTGCCTTAACACTAGGTTCCCTCTGCCTACCCTGCTGTATGCGGGATACAGCGTGAAGCTGATAAAAATATATATATACATATGTATACTTACATGTAATTCATAATCAATCATTATTTCTTAATTAACATATTATGTTTATAAGGGTCTGATGAAGGGATCAGAAGATGAATGTACCTCCATGAAATATATTGATTTGGACCTATAACTATTTAGATTTAGCACGAATCTTCTCAATATTACATCAATTCGCCTTTACTATGTAAAGTTATTAAATGTTAGTGTAGATAGTATACTGCACATGGTGTCACATTTTAGGATACTCCGTTTCCCATTAAGACGTTTCCGTTCCCTACTTTTCGACGAATTCTTGAGGCATTGCGTGTCGAGTGGCGCAAATCAACACCGTAATAATAATATAAAATAATAGAAAAAAAAACATTAAAATAAAAATATGAATAAATCGAGAGCTTAACAAACTTTATTCGATTAATTGAATGGTTAAATTCAAATAAGCGATTAAATAAATCTATTTAAATTAAATGTTGATACAAACTGTTTAAGCTCCATTAAGCATTTATGGTACAAAGTAAAGTATTGTGCATTAACTTGTTTAAAGGATTATTCAATTATTCATATAATTCAGAAAGCTTAGCGTAGATTATTGAATTTTATATTTTTTTCATTTTATTAGTATTTTCGTTGTATACGTAAAGCAGTGTGAGCAGAGGGAACCCAGTGTTAGAACACTCCGTTCCTCACTCTCCGTACAATTTTTGTGACATGGCGTGTTGAATAGCAGCACTCACTTTCACGTTTCATATTCTTACCAAAGCGGAGAAAAAAAAATCATCTCTCCGAGTTGAAATCGAAATTCCCTCTCTACCTACCCTGCTGTGTGCAGAATACTGCAATATAAAAAAAATAGACTAACTTTTATCTTCGAATAATCAAGCCTATACTAATATGAAAATGACTTGTATGATACATTCTAATTACAAGAATTAATTCTGACCGCATGTACGGTGGGTTACTTTGAAACGATTTCCGTGATGATGTCTGTATGTATTATACAGCTCTCCTTGATAAATAAATCCATCATAAAATTGATTTTATTCGATTCAATAACTTCTATAATTAGAGCGTTCAACCAAGTAAACACCTCAGCGCCTTATATTAGCTTAGATAAGTGTCTTCATTCTCCGCTTTCTGCCGGGTAACAAACGTTTTCGGTAATAAATTACGAAGCTCTTTCTCAACAATAATATTGAAAGGAAAATATGATTTAAAAAATACGATAATATCAATGACCGATAAATGATAAATGTAAAATCTTTCACGAAAATTTTTAGCTTAGAATTTTTAAATTTGAATTTATATATTCTTTATTCTGATCGTCTTGGCAAAGACATCACCATAATATTTTACTATCAAGTTCCGGAAACGATATGATCAAAAATTTTCAAGCTACATGGATCGTAACCTACCTCGGGTTAAACATTACAGCATTATAAGTTATTATTATAAGCTTCCGTTACCTAGACACAGGTAAAATAACAAAATTATCTTCAATACCAGAGTAAGGTCGTCGTGACACAGCGGGCAGCGTCTAAATGTAAAACGCAAAGGTTGTGGGCTCAACTACCATTCGGGGGAATAAATATATAAATCATTTTCACTTTCTTTCTAGCTCTGGTAACAAAACGAAGCACTGTGTTTACTTCCGTGACTCAACACGCAATCGATCTTCTCGAAAATTAGGACAGAAATGAGAACTTAGTATTTTAAAACTATGTTTCTTATGCCTACTCTTTTATATACGGCTATTCTATAATATGCCGTCTGACGTCTACCGTAGATCTATTATATACGGGACCCTAATACATAATATACGGGGAGATTAAAGCTTAAAAAAATAAAAATATTCATCACGTATCTCGATCAAGCCATTGTCATGAATTTTACCATAAAAATTATTTTATCGTCTTCTATATTAATAGAAGACGTAGTATCTTAGCACTAGTTCTTCCGACCTCCCGACTTAAGCAGGATAAAGCGTGATTTCGGTAAAAAGAAACCCAAATAACTTTTCTATAACAAATTTTCTTGGAACAACTCAAAATAATTTCTGCCTTATCAAGTATTAACTCAGAAGTCCTAGCAACTTGTGTCGTTATGTCACAAACGTTTCGCACATTAGTGTGTTTGTTCATCAGTGACTCACAATCGCGGTCCCGAAGGCCCCATGGAAGAACATTTTTGGAACTTTATTCTTTTATTTCACTTTGAACCGCTTTGAGAGTAACTCTTAAATGTTTATTTGCTTAAGTATTTTTTATTTCCTTCAATTTCGTGGCGAGGAGGGATGAGATAACTAGTTTTATATTTTAAAAAGACATTATGTATTGGCCCAATGAAACTACATACAAAAGATGTATAAATATAATGAAATAATAATCAAAATTAAATCAGCTTCATGCTGTATCCCGCACACAGCAGGGTAGGCAGAGGGCACCTAGTGTTAAGACACTCCGTTCCCCACTTTCTGCCGAATTCTGGAGGCATTGCGTGTTGAGTGGCAGAACTCAACGCCGCAATAATATTTTCTGTTAATAATATTAGTATTGTATTATACATTTACATCTTTTGTATTTAGTTAGAGGCCGCGTGCCGAACGTGTGACTGAAAACGCGAAGGTTGTGGGTTAGATTCCCGTAGGGGTAAATGAAATATTGAATATTTTAATATACTCGCTGTTTGGTAACGAGGCAAAGGTCGGAAAAGAGTTCAGCCACCTATCGACGCAATGCCTTGAGAGATCTTCGGAAAGTTGTGGACGGAATTGTCTTAATGGGAACGGACTGTCTTAATACTAGGGCCACAGGTTCCTTCTGCCTGCCCTGCTATTTGCGGGATACACTGTGAACCTAAAAAATATAATGTCATCTTACGTGATAAGAAATAACAATATAAACCAGGCTGTTTCCGCAATACTGAGTAAACAGAAGAAACCTAGTATTTTACCCATTTACCACTCTCCCCAATAATAGATTTTCTCAAATTCTTCCATGCATAGACAGCAGCATATAACTTATTGTATTTGTTATTTTATTCTATGTACTAATAGATTTTATATTTAAAATATATTTATTGTACTCTTACATAATATTAATAATTTAACGTTTATAGGCAAACAAGATACTAGTGTTATATCAATAGCGTATAGGTATTAGAATTAGGTAGACCCAAATGTGCCATACAATCTAGCTCTAGTCAAAGAGCAGTCTACGCGCTAGTCAAGTTGATTAATTAATTAATTGGCAGTTAGTACAGGTTATATTGGAAGCAAAGCGTTTGTGCTACCATCTTGTCTAATTTAATATAAAATGATGATGGTTTGGCTGGATACAGGTGGAGAAATTACAAGTTTAAGATTCAAATTAAGAAATCTAAACATTTAAAGAGTACAGCCGTGGCGCAGGTACACAAAGTGTGACTGTAAATGCGAGTGGTTGTGGGTTCGATCCCCACCCGAGGAAATGAAATATTTATTTAAATTTATATTTCGCGGTGGTGTGTTCCGTCAATTTCAGAGCAATGCCTATAGAATTGGGCGGAAAGTAGGCAACGGAGTATCTAAAGACTAGGTTCCCTCTGTGTTGTTCCCTGTTGTGTGCAGTATACAGTTGATTTTTGTAATTTTATTTTTAACTTTTAAATCCTTTATGTATGGCCTTATTGGCGGAGCGGCACAGCGTCTGACTGGAAACGTAAAAGTTGTGGGTTCGATATCCACTCGAGGTGACAAGTTATTCTCATTTCCTCTCTGTCATCAAGGCAAACGTTAACGGCGTTCTGTCATTCAGCAATAAATAATATCTTGAAAATTTGAGGCTACATAAGAGGAGAGACTATCTTAACTAGGTCTACCAATTCTGACATATATGCGATAACATCTAGAAAAGTAGCTAAAAAAACGTGATTAAAACGCTATTTTCTCCGTAAACAATCTATTTAGCCAGCTATCTAAAGAGAGCGACACAAAGAGAATCTTATCACTTACCTAATCCAATGATCTCTAATGTCATAGGAACTACGCGGGTGAAGTTAAATTAACACACGCGAAACAATACAAGCTAATTAGTGGAGTTGAGTACAAAGTACGTCCGTGTGTTGGTGGTGCAAGGTGTAAGAAAATGAGGAAAATATGGGAAGTATGGTTTTTAAATTTGGCCTGTTTTAGAGGCATTCCTTTGGCTTATTTTAGAGATATCCCACATAAGGTAGGGTAGATAGAGGGAACCTACTGTTGAGATGCACCGTTCCTCACATTTCGCCAAATTTTGAAGACATTATGTGACATTCATACGAATCAGCTTCGCTTTCTACCGCTTTAAAAGTTCTCTTTATCTAATAAATGTCTTAAAAAAACAGTTTTGAAAGGTTCCGTATATATTCCGTACGTGTAAAAACGGAAAAAAGTCAGTTTGTTACATGGGGTCTCCATTTTGAATATTTATTTTCTTATATTTCTTTAGTATTTGTTATCAGAGCGGCAACAGAAGTGCACCTGTAAAAATTTCAACTATCTAATTATCACGGTTCATGAGGTACATCCAAGTAACAGACGGACAGACAGACAGACAGAAAATCTTACTTATAATGTCCCATTTTACCCTTTGAGTACGGTTCCCTAAAACTCACATTATTCATAACTAAATCAAAATATTACTAAAACGGCATATTATAGCTTGTATGGAAATATAGTGTTATTAGTAAAAGCTGACGCGGGTGGCTTGTTATTTTAACAAACTTGCGAAGCGGGAAGCTCCATCCGGGTCTTTGCGCGAACAAACAAACAAACGTGAAAAATAAGAAAAAACTGTGAAAAACCTCTCGTATGAGATCAAAAAATGCTTGCTCAAAAAGTATATTATTATTATTTTTTAGCTTTTAGCTAGCTAGCAGGGTAAGCAGACGGAACCAGGGGACCTATTGTTAAGACATTCCATTTACTTTAAAAAACTGCCATTCCCCACTTTGGGTTGAATTCTCGAAGTGTTGAGTGGCGGAACTCAATGCCGCAGAATGAGAAAGTCGTTATTTTTTTAGCTTATAGCTAGCTAGTAGGGTACGCAGATGAAACCTGGGAACCTAGAGTTAAGATACTCCGTTTCCGTTCCCCACTTTCCGTCAAATTCACGAGGCATTGCGTGCTGATTGGCGTAACTGAACGCCGCGCTTTATTTTGGCCTGAAACGATTATTATTACGCGAGTAAATACCTATGTATATTTTTCTTTTAAAACAAAAATATTACAAGCTTAACGCAAATTGTTCTTATAAAAACCTTTTATTATTTACTCTTTCAACTAAACTATAATGGAAGGCACGAGGAATTTCATAATATTTCATACTTTAGAGCCGAGCTCCGCATAATTGTGCCGGCAATATTAATTTTTCTTCCCGATTTATGCGATAAAGTGGCCTTGTATAATCCTCAATCGTTAAAACATAAAATATACAGTTAATAAACTTTTTTTATTAAGACGCCATGTTTGAAATTTCTTTTTATAATTGTACTCTATTTATTAATATCAAAAAACTTTTTACGTTTTGGTTGTCAGATTGTAGTAAAAAAATTGGCAACGGAACGTAAGCTAAAAAAATATTGGTTATAAAGCGGAGGAAACAACTTTAAAAATATAATTAGTTATAAGAAATGCTATTGAGAAATTGAAAAAAATCCTTCGAGCCGGATTTGAACCAGCGACCTATGGATGACAGTTTAACCAGCTACAGTCCACCGCTCTACCAACTGAGCTATCGAAGGTGTAATGATTTGGGCATACATCATCTTTGGCTTACTGAACACAAAGCTTTTTTTCCTGCTTAGTTTGAGAGATGGAACCTAGTGTTAGAATACTCCGCTCTCCACTTTTGGCCCAATTTTCGAGACATTCATACTATAGTTATTTTGATAGTTAAAAGAGTATTTCTCATATTAGGATATGAGATCGGACCGAGAACGAACTGTGATCGTCACTGTGGAAGGTTTCACTTCCCTGTACTAATAGCGAAACTCAACTCCTCGCTTTGTCTTCAGAGAAATGAAAAATATATATATATAATCATTGTCTGTGTCATATAATTTTAACTTTAAATGTGTTTATATTTCCTATACTCCTTATCGTATATTATCAGCGAATTAATCATAGCTTCAAATGTAAATTTTGATTATCGAATTTGCTATTATACTTATTTAATATATCATCTACATATAAGCGCCGTTCATGGTTTTTTTTTATAATACCGATAATTGATTCCAATTTAATTTCGCTTATAGGTCTTAGATCCTAAAATTCCTAACATGAATAGAAAGTTTATTTTAAATTAGTTATGTATAGGATCTACCTTCAATGAAATTTTAATATGCTGTTTTTATTCGCTTCCGTAGAAAATTCGTGAAGTCCTCTCCAAGTGCTCCCCCACACTCCCTAACCTATAAACATGCCAAAATTTCATTTTACATGTAGTATGTATCCAATGGATTCTATCCAATTTCTGAGCATTGTCTGTCAGTCACTCAGTAACGTAACAATTTCAGAAACATAATTATTATACATACTCGTATTTCTAAAAACTAAAATCAAAAAAACCAAAATGTCTATAAATTAAAAATATAAATTATTCAATTTACAAAATTACCTTTGTACCATACAGAACACCTCATAAACCTATTGGCATGAGCTCGGCGCTAATACCCAACAAAGTTAGCTAACGTAGCTGATGTTTGAAGCCCCCTTCAAGTATTCTATCAAATTACCAAGCAATTCATTGCAAAATAACGTTAGTGTTTTGCCCGGATAGTTCTTTGTTTATGTTTATTTAGAAATAATTCAATTTTGCTTGTTTAGAAAAAATATATTACTTGTATTTTTTTTTATTTTAATGTGTGTAATGTGTAAAGACGGAGTGTCTCCGCACTTCGCACCGCTGAAATCTTCTTCATTGCGTGTTAAGTAGTCGAAAACAACGCCGCGCCTTGCCCCGTTACCAGAGCGAGGAAATGAAAATCTAAATATTTCTCGAGTGGAAATCGACCCACAACCTCACGTTGCAGGCGCATTCTTCTGTCACTGCACCACGACTGACCTGTATTTAAAATATAATATAACCAAATACTAAAAATAGTAAATATTGTCAATAGTATAAGTATATTTTTAAATTCCTATTCAAATATATTCGTGTTGGATAATATATAGGCAAAATAGAATACGTATTGTGGTAGATCGTCTGTCGGTACGTTGTAAAGCATATTACAACGTCGTAAATAACCTGTTCACCGGTATTCTACTACTGGTGAACAGGTTATTTACTATGAAATCTCGAAAATATAAATGGCTAACAAATAACAATGAATTTTTTGGAAATCAAATTTTACTTTTTAATATGATATATATATATATATATAAAAATCGTAATTTTCTTATCTGTGCTAATAATATAAAGCTAAAGAGCCTGTCCTGTTGAACGTGCTAATCTCAGGAGCTACTGCTGCTGCTACTGCTTTTGATGGATATATTGATTCTATAGGTTATATGACGTTAATCGTTTCGATGTACCCACTATACGTATTAAGAGAGTTACCTCTGGCACTCAGAATCATGTCATCTTCTAATATAAGCAATTAATATTATTATTAGCTACTTTTATTTGAACAAGAATGAGAAGCCGCAAGTTAAGTCTAGTAAATAATAAATATCAAAACATATAATCCTGGCGGTGAATTTGTCGAGAGCCGCACATAAAAACATTCCAACAAATTATGGAAGCTGACACGCACTGAAATTCAACTGGTGATCCATACAGTATTTACGAGGCCGTAAATTCCCGCGGCTCGACTGGTAATATATACGCCTGTGCAACCCACGAGCTGCTGTGAATGCATAATAGAAAATACATTTATGGGGATTTGCTTATTTTTCGGCGGAAAGTGGGGATCGGAATGTCTTAACACTAGGTTCCCTTTGCCTGCCCTGCTGATTGATTTTCAAGATGTAATGCGTTTTATATGTTGAAAATCCAAACGTCGTTTTTTTTCGTTCCTATGAAAATTTCATAAGATTATCTATTATTGTCCCGCACTTTCCCTAATCTACTTAATACCTACATGCCAAGTTTCAAATTTCTAAGTATCGTAAGACCAGTACCGATATATATTGAAACGGAAGTCGAAGCCGCCGTGACGCAGGGAAACAAGCCTGCGACTGTAAACGCGACGCTTGTGTGTTTGATTCCCACGCGAGGGAATGATGTATTTAATATTTTCATTTCCTCGCTCTGGTAACCAACCAGCAATGCCTCGAGAATTTGACGAAAAGTGGAGAACGAGAGTGTCTTCATGAGAACAAAAGAAAAATCTATATACTCTCTTTTTCTTCACACCGCAAGAACCCAGAAAATTAAGGAAAATCAGCCTTACGTTAAGATAGATGAGTATTGAACATGAACTTAAGCTTCATTAGGTGAAAGATTGACTCAGCCTTTATCACATCAAGTGGGGACATGTTAGTTTAGGAGTCTCTTGATAGTTTAAACACTTGTTATATGAACTTTTCCTTTTAACACTGACAGCGGCTTCTTGTTCTGTAAACTTTTATAAATATCAAATTAAAACTTATGTAAGTAATTTATTTTTTATTTACTTACTAAAGGTTATGCTAAAAATAGAAATCTTGATGGCATCTTTGTTTAAGAAGTTCATTAACTAAAGAAACTCACTTAATGAAGTGGATTATTTTATTTCCTCGCTCTAGTGGACAAAGTGCAGCGTTGAGTTCCACCGCTCAACGATCTCGATTAGACGGAAATTGGTGAACGGAGTGTATGGACACTAGGTATCATTTGTAATTTATTTTACACACTATCAAAAATTAAATTAAATTAAATCAGCTTCACGCTGTATCCCGCACACAGCTGGGTAGGCAGAGGGAACCTAGTGTTAAGACACTCCGTTTCCCACTTTTTGCCGATTTCTGGAGGCATTGCGTGTTGAGTGGCAGAACTCAACGCCGCGCTTAACCTCGACACCAGAGCGAAGAAGTGGAAATATAAATTTAAGTAAATATTTCATCTCCTCGAGTGGGGATCGAACCCACAACCAGTCGGTTTTACAGTCACACCTCGTGCCACTGCGCCACCACTGGCCTCAGATAAGATATATTCAGTTAACAATATATTGTGTACTATATAAGCTTGTGTATAATTTATAAATGCCATGGGAGTACAGTTGATTTGCTCAACCCTTTGTGATTGTTGTGGATTTCAATTTCAACAAATGTGTTTTATAAAAAAATTTTTTGTCGTACTTTATACAACACTATGACTGTTTAGAAAGATATGTAATGTATCTATATCAAAATCGAAAAATCAAAAATATTTTGTATTTTTGATCTGGTGTCATGGGGGTTGGGTTTTTGAGACCCATCATATTTTGATAAATAATTATATATCTTCTTTATATACTTTAGTATGCTATTATTAATTAATAATATATGAATTATATAGTATATATTCCTCTTTAATTATTAATAGCCTACTGAAATATGTTCAGTACAAGAAAACAATTTAGTTAATATTTGCCGTTTTTAATGTTCTAATAAATAGATTAAAACATATTATTGATAAAAATTATATCTAACCTAACTTAAAAACTAAATATGAACGCAAATTTTACTATTTGTATTGAAATAAGTAATATCTACTAGATGGACCTGTGATACCCACTCCACAGTCAATATAAATTTTTCAACTCCTCGTGGGAGTTAAAAAGATAACCGCAAGTTAACATTTTAAAAGTTTTATTCCATACTTAAGAAAGAAAAAATCTTTTTTTATAAACATTTGAACGAAGCGGGACCTAAACCTGCGTTTCTTACAAACCGTTTAAGTGTTCTGACAACTGAACCATACGTTCTTATCTCGCTATATTATCGCATATTTTAAAAACCGTCCGTTTTTACTACACCCAATAGTAACGAGTTCAAATTCGAAGGAGTCAAAATACAAGTGCCAATTGCACCGCATAGGAAAACTAATATAAAACTACGTCCACCCAGTAACATTTGTTTTACACGTAAGTATTTACGGTTGGGCACCCAACCAACGAGGGTGACAATATTTCTTGGCGAGAGCAATCTTTTAGATGTGAGACCCTCGCTTGTTTATGTGCTATAAAAGAAGTTGTTTTTATGTTCTACTTCACACTACGCTTTAACTTCTGGCCTAACTTCTTAATACTTTAATGAAAATATGTACTGAGTTTAC
>JAATLQ010034902.1:11415-29450 GCA_013421005.1 Heliconius erato x Heliconius himera | reverse complement strand
GGAAAACTAATATAAAACTACGTCCACCCAGTAACATTTGTTTTACACGTAAGTATTTACGGTTGGGCACCCAACCAACGAGGGTGACAATATTTCTTGGCGAGAGCAATCTTTTAGATGTGAGACCCTCGCTTGTTTATGTGCTATAAAAGAAGTTGTTTTTATGTTCTACTTCACACTACGCTTTAACTTCTGGCCTAACTTCTTAATACTTTAATGAAAATATGTACTGAGTTTACGGCTTGTATTGTTTTCAGTAATAAAATGTATGGACCGTGAAGTTGCTTTTATTTCCCTTAAAGGAGTATCTATTAATTTTATAGTATATTTTTGATGACAATTTTGGGCAGTGGAGCAAAATATCTTCTTTAATTTTCAACTTTAGCGATGTGTGTAAAAATAAATACCTACAAACAACTCAACGCACTCTCTGGGATTCTCGAATTGACGGTCTCCAAAATCTGGGCGGAGAACGACAAACGGATGGTCTAATCACAAGGTTCCTGCTCTGATATACCTAAGTGGAATTCAGCGTGTAGTTAAGAAAACCTCCTCCAAGTCACTCAAATACTAGGAGTGGGAGTTGAATAGATTAATGATTAATAGAACTATAATTTGAGGCCGGTCGTGGCGCAGCGGTACGAGGTGTGACTGCAAAACTGACTGGTTGTGGGCACGATCTCCACTCGAGGAGATGAAATATTTACTTAAATTTATATTTCCATTTCTTCGCTCTGGTGTCGAGGTTAAGCGCGGCGTTGAGTTCTGCCACTCAACACACAATGCCTCCAGAATTCGGCAGAAAGTGGGGAACGGAGTGTCTTAACACTAGGTTCCCTCTGCCTACCCTGCTGTGTGCGGGATACAGCGTGAAGCTAATTTAATTTTTTTTTTTAGAACTATAATAAAAATACAATAACAACTAAAAACATTATCGCAAAAGATAATGTTTTTAGTTGATATTGAATTTTTATATTCTTTTTGGATCTTTCATTGCTTATATTCTGAATTGGTCCTACATACATATATATATATATATATATATATATATATATATATATATATATATATATATATATATATATATATATATATATATATATATATATATATATATATATATATATATATATATATATATATATATATATATATATATATAGCTTGATTGTTTCTTTGCTCAAAGTCATAGACTTGAATATTTGATATTGATTTCAGCTTGATTCCACGCGATTTCGAGGTAAATGCTCTTAACAGATGGACATAGGAACAAACAGACAACAAAGTGATCCTGTAAAGGTTCCGTTTTTTTCGATAAGAAACCCTTAAAATAAACCTACCTTAAAATAATAACAATATAAACAAGTAGACGTCGATATAAAGGGAGTATATATAATAAACAAATATCGTTGGACAACTTTTGAACAGCATACGGTCCACTGATCACAACCTCGACATGACAGTTGAATATATGTTTACGTTTATTTGATAAATATTTGTTATGGATGGTCCGAGGAAACAAATTCTATTTTCGCAATCAGCGTCACTAGACCAACAAGCCCATCGTTACCAAGTTAAAATGCAGAAAACAAGTAAAATGGATAATAAATTCACTGATGTTTTAATAAGAGTAGACCATTCGTCTACTTTCACATATCAGAGTTGTCTTGAAATGCAAATGCAAAATCAAATTATTTTATTTACATCAAGAGACTGATAAAATAATACGAGTACAACAACTGCCTCTGTTATCTAGGAGGCGCGGGTTCGAGTCCCGCTACGTTAAAATTTTTATACATTTTATGAATAAAATAAGTATTTTTCTTTCCCAAGTGTGGAATAACACTTTAAAAATGTTTAAGATATAGTTAAAAAGATCAGTAAGCATGTGCACACCAAGAGAACGATTTTCACACTTTGATAGGAACGTCGTCTGGTTCCATCGCTTGACCGTTCTTCATGGGTCGAAGGCAATTACGAGTTAACACATCGTCCGGTTAGAGAGCCAATATTCCAGGGTCAAAGCGGAGTTTCTGTCTGGGTACTAACGTCTTTAACCGTATTCGTACTTGCCGCGGTAGCCCTTGCCCACTTATCGCAGGTGTAGAGCGATGTGACGGCGACGTCCTAGCCTTATCCAGTCTCTTGTTTCATTCCATACAGGCCGCGAATGGTGGTTATTAAATGGAGCAACTGCTATCTGACCGCCATAACCCTTTTGTGAGGAAAAAAAAACTGAAAGGGAGAAATAGGACATATGTAAAAGGGAGAAGGATAGGTAGAAGGAGAGGATAGGAAAAATGGAGGGAGAATTAAAAGAAGGGGTCACCACATTTTTGGACTAGATGGAGGTATAAAGAGTGGTGGCTCGAGGATCTGAGGTCGCGTACCCGTATGCCCAAGAACAAATATCGGATAGATATTAGTCAGCGCACCCTCTGGATGAAGGATTTTATTGACTAAACTGTAAATCAGTTATTTATTAAACTGTTTTATGATAATTAGAAATTTTATTATTTAGAAAATATATTTTAATGTACTATTTCCCTAAAGATACCCACCTAAATTAACTCTACAGATTAGAAGAGGCTTGAAATATTATTAGTTTTGTCAAATTCTGAAAATATCGAAAAAAAACAAAGATTTTTCTGAAGTCAGTATCGAAAATATCGGTTTTGCTTGAATGGTCCGATATTGCGATCTTTAATTACAAGGCAACAATATCTTCTTTGATAATTTCTTGTTCTTATATTTTCATTTTTGAAAGTATGGAAAGTGTTTACTCTAACGTGTATAAAGTCAAGGTTAGCATTTAGAATAATAAATTGAGCAAAATTCAAACTTTTGTATAATAATTTCGAATAATTTAATTCGCAACTCACGCAGTGACGTACACTTTACTACATAGTCAGCTGTTCGCTAAATAATAGACTGTAATCGTGGAGCAGTTATTAATTTAATATTTCTATTAAAGTACTTCATTATAACTCATAAGAGCTTGTGACTTCTGTTGAGTTTTTGAGGTTTGTTAACGTATTTAATTGTTTTATTTGATTTTCACTATTTTTTCCAGAGTAAATTGAAATAGAAGGGGAAAGGAAGAGTAAAAATAAATATTTTTTAAATGACTACGTTATATATAAATCATATTCATACTTTTTTTTGTGTAAAAATCTAATAGAGAATAGAAACAAATATAAGAAACAAACATATTTGTATTTACTTTTCGACCCGTATTGATAAATCTCTCGACTTCAAAGTCGAGACCGAGAAGATCAATCTTGAGATGCTGTTTTCATTCATAAATTATATACCTATGAACGGCATCTCAAGATTGATGTCAGACTTGAGAGCGATTTATAAATATAGGCCTTACTCTCTCCTACATCAACATCTACAGTAAAAATAAGCTGCTGCAGGTGCCTGTAATTCTTCTTGGTACAGAGCTCATGTTAAAATTAAATCCTGACTATAAATCATTAGCCATTCCAAAACAAATAAAGATTACAATAATCCATTTAATTCAGCAAATATACATATAAGGTAATATGTTTAATCAAATCCCACCCCTAGTTAACAATACATAAGACAAGTTAGTATGCAAACTTATCTGAAAGATATATTACAATGTCGCTTTTGTGTACATAACTTTAATTAACTACAATCCCAGTCGCTGGGGAGCGTATGGTTTATTCAGTTTCGCCTTTTCCCATCCACATTGTTACTTTGTAAGCATTGTGCCTTCAATTTAATTGAGAAATATTTTGAGCTGTTTGCTTGAGGGTAGTTTTGTTTTTAAGTTTTACAAAACATTAGAAATATTTTGTAAGATTTAAAAACTTATTATGACACAAAACAAGGTTGGCTGGGAAAAATGTTTTTTAGCGTTAAGCCCGCCTTTTGTACAGTTTTGTAATTGTGAACAACGAAGGATATATAAATAAATAAACAAATAAACGAATATTGTTTTTTTTGTTTTTATTAATTTTG
Source organism: Heliconius erato x Heliconius himera (assembly GCA_013421005.1). Lineage (NCBI taxonomy): Eukaryota > Metazoa > Arthropoda > Insecta > Lepidoptera > Nymphalidae > Heliconius > Heliconius erato x Heliconius himera. Next base: position 25,460 of record JAATLQ010034902.1, on the reverse strand, counting down.
TTTTTAGGGTTCTGTACTTCAAAAGGAAAAAACAAAATCCTTATAGGATAATTTTATCTCAAGATCGCGTGGAAGTATTAATGTGAAATTAATATCAAATATTTAGGACTACGGTTCTTTATAGCACAGAAAAAATAAAGCTTCTAAGTCAACGCAATTAAACGATAAGAGTTTATGCATAGTTTTTGATGCATTATGTATAAAATTCGTCGCGTAATAAAAACCTGTTAAGTACTTCTCGTGGACCTACAATTATGAAATTTGGCAAGAAGTGAAAACTTTCAGTATAAATAAAGTAAAAAAATAAAAGTGAACATTTATAAATATTCTATAGAAAAAAAAAACATCACAAGCTTACAACTGTAGGTCATTTCATATAAAATGAGTGCAAGCGGACGTGTGCAAACCTAAGTTTTTCAATTTTTAACAATTGTTCTTCCCGTTGACATAATCCTAAAATAGGTTCGGAACCCTTGCCATGCTAATCCGGTCCATTTTATACTTTGCATCTTGTTTATCTTCTTTTCTACTTAAAAACAAATACGAACATCCTATATCAATAGATGTTTAATTTTACAAAATCCACGTACCGCAAAACGTCACCCCAAGCCTGATTCATTTTTTATTTATCACAACGTGTTCAGAAAAGGAACCGCAATATAGCAGATTGTCTAAATTATTTAATACATCCTCCCGCAGTGAGTCAATCTAGGCTTTCAACTTCCGATGCATAGCTAATACTATTGAGACTGGCGTTCCATCCATTTCCCCGTAGTGATAAAACTAAGGAGAAGTGAAAAGACCAGCCATGGCGCAGCGGTACAAGCGTGTAACTGTAAACGCGACAGGTTGGTGGTGCGATTCCCACCTCGAGGACATGAAATATTAAACCTTTTCATTTTTTCGCTCTGGTAACAAGATAGATGGCGGCGTTGAATACAGCCATTCAGCACAAAATGCTACTAGAATTATAGGTAAGTGGGGAACGGAAGCGTCTTAATATTCCGATTGCGGAAAGAATGGAGTGTCTTAACACTAGGTTCACATGTTCCCTACTACTCCTACCTACTCTCTCTGGCCTACTCTGCCAAATGTGGGATACAAAAAAAGAAAAAATTGTAAAACTGTGAGAATAATAGATCTTATAATATAACTTCCCATTTATAAAATTACAAAATATGTGGCAATATGTGACACAGCATTTGAAAATTATGTTTTCTTTATAATCTAAAATCAAATAATTTCGTGTTAAGTTGGTAAGAGATTGCATGTCGACTTAAAATATTACATTAAAAAATACCACACGTATCATACCATAAAGTTTTTTTTTAGAATTAAAAAGACCTCACCATATTAAATAATAATTTCCATTTTATCCTGTTTAACAATCTCCTATAATAAGAACTGCAATGGTAAAAATAGAAGTCTATTTTATACAACCGAGCTGGGGTCAACCGAAGTGGGTATTGTGGTTGCATTACATCGGAGGCACCGACTCTGAGGTTACTTTTAATCACGTTCAAGTTTCTTTAACAGTAAAAAATAGGTGTTTCAGTCTTATTTTTTTTATGTCATGTTTTAGAATTTAAAATTCAGCTAAGCTAGTGATAGATGATTTGTGAAAATAACACTTATTTTATTAATAATATTTTTATTATACAAAAAACCTTACAAAACTGTAAGAAAAAAAAATGTAGCTAATATTTTTTTTTATTTAGCTTCACGTCGTAACCCTCATATAGCAGAGTAGCCAGAGGGAAGCTAATGTTGAGACACTCCGTGCCCCACTTTTCGTCCAATTCTTGAGACATTGCGTGTTGAGTGGTAGAATTAAACGCCGCCAAACTGAAAGTAACAAGTCATTTTACATTTTAAAATACCCTTCATATTAGACTTTGTAGAATTTTGTGGAATAGAGCGTAGAGTAATTAAGGGTATACTATCATAAGAAAATTTAATAAAAAATATACTGTACACCGATGCCGACATAATATATATGGTAAATATATCAGATTCCTACTTATTTAGAAAACGTATAAAAATTTGAACGCAGCGGTACTCGAACCCGCGCCTCCTGAAAACCGACATATAGTATTTTTCTTTCCTAAGTGTGGAATAACACTTTAAAAATGTTTAAAAATATCAGATTCCTACTTGAGGGAATTGATTTTTTTTCATTACTGCACTCTAACATCAACAAGACCAAGAGCGGCTTTGAGTTCCGTCTTAAACCATCCCAAAAATTGGGACGGAAAGTGGAAATGGAGTTTCTTAACACTAGGTTCCCTCTGCCTACCTTACTATATGTGAATGTTATATTATATATTACATTGTGAAACTAGTTTATTTTAATTTATTCTAATCTAACGGATTCGCAACTCGCAATCATCGTTTGAAATACAATCACGTTACATTTAGTGACTACAAACTATACTAATGACTACAAACATAAAATATCAACACCCTTACCATAAAAAATTATATATAAAAAGGGATAAAAAAATCATAAATAAAAAACATCATTGTTAATACAATTTATGATTATTCTCAATACAATGTAAATTTGAATCACAATAGGTACGCGGTATCTCAACGCGCTAACAGCCAAAGCTGATAACTCAGAGCGAATGCGGACCTTTTCGAATTAAATAAGGCGTAAATCAGTTTTTTAAGGTATTTTTACATAGCAATTGCTTTGTTGCGAGGTGAATCTAGTTTAGCTTTGATCAAAATTTTATTGAGATTTTACAAATATATTTTAATGGATAATGATTATAGAAGGTTCTCCGTTCCCTAAGCACTGACCAATTTTGGCGTCATTGCAAGTTACGTGGCGGAACTCAACGCTACGCTTTGTTTTATTATGAGACCAAACAAATTAAGGTTACTTTGTTCTCCGTGTGAGAATCGAATCTACAATTGTGGTTTTGACAGTCAGAAACTAAGCTACTACGCCATGATGACCTTTTTGACGGTCTTATCTGATATGGTTTTATTTTTAATCCTACATTTATTATCCTAGGGTAAATAGCGGGAACCTAGTATTAATACACTCCACTTTTCACCGAATTATCGAGACATTGAAGGGTCTAATTCAACGCATCGCTTTACCAGAGCGAGAATATTCATACCCCCGAGTGGAACCGAACCCACAACAATGATTTTACTTTTATGCTCTGTATGGCCTCTACACAGACCAGACACTTATATAATAACGAATAATTTTACATAAATAAAATTACAAAATAAAGTAAATATCAATGAAATAAATAGAAATTACTAACATTAAGGCATTCATTTTCCAAAAGAAAATGTGACATTATTCTCTATTCACTCAATTAGTTATTATCCTCTATCTTCTATTTTTGATGTGTACGCCACGCTCTCCTTTTCAAGCCGGAGTCTTTTGAATCAATGGTAAAGCTTTGTCGGTAAATCAAAGTCCCTTCTGTCAAAACGAATCGCGCCGCCATTGAATGGCGTGCAATCAATACCAGGGTAAATGGAACAATAATGTGTGTTTCTATAAAACTAATATTTCATATATACTTGGACTTAATGAAATTATAATAAATACATTTAAAAAACAGTGTCAGTAGTGTATAGACACTGGTTTTCAATTTTCGCCCAATTTTCTAAATGGCAAAACTCAGCGCCACGCTGTCTATCACAGTATGGAAATAAAGATAATTTACATATAATCATTCCTCCGGATAGGAATCGAAGCCAACACCATGGTGCTTACAGATGTAATGTGTGATCCACGATGGCCTCGATAAAAAATTGTAAATTTAATTAACTTTAACTAGCAACACTACAGCTGTTACACCACAAATTTCGCATCTTCTCATATATACCTACATGTATTCGCTGCCTATTTTTATCACATGTTTCAATTTGGATTTTTGCCCGCGCTCAAACATTTACGTTTAATATCCCCGAACATTTACATGCATACGAGTATATCGCAAAGTAGCTCCTAGAGGCTTTGATATTTTCCTCGCTTGCCTTAAACGAATTTCATTTTAAGATGCGTGTATGAAGTAAATAGGATAAGGAGGATGTCAGTCTTTTTTAATCGTATGTTAGTTTTATTAGCTAACTAAATAGACAGAGGGAACCAAGGAACCTAGTGTTAAGACACTCCGTTCGCATTAAGACATTTCTATTCCTCGTATTCTCTATATATGCACTCTTTTTTTAAATTTTGAATACAAGTGGCTCACCTCTAGTCTATGAAATACTACTAAAAACCACTTTTACTAAAAAAACGTTGTAGTTGCTAGATTTTTTCTGTGCTTCAAGGATCATAGAACCAAAATTTGGTATTAATTTTAGTTTAAAACCTCCACGAGATCTCGAGATAAATTGTCTTGACAGACGGACGGAAGACGTACGGACCACAAAGTGATCTTATAAGCGCCCCGTTTTATCCTTTCGAGGTACGGAACCCTCAAAATATCTAATTAAAAAGGTATAATATGACATGAAACCCTTATAAACAAAACCAATAGTAATGGACAACTACGTTAACGTATACTATAAAAAGTAAAAAGCTATTTTATCCCGTCCCCGTAGAAATTTTTAGAAATTCTCTCTTAGTGTACCCCTACACTCTCCAACGAACCTATATGCCAAATTTCATTTTTTTTTAAGACCAGTAGTTTCGTTTGGGCGCTATCTATCAGTCACTCAATAACGGAAGAGCTTAAACTATTTAGATTTCCTTATTCCGGATTGGAACCTTCGAACACCGTTTAGTGTCATATATATAAATATTAAATGCATCTCATAGTAAATGCAGTTTCACAGTAGTTATGTGACATCTAAAACAAGCGGTTGTTACACATAGTGCGCTATGAAGTATGAATACTATGGAAGCTGCACAGTACAGAGGCTTTGCTGGAGTATCTAATTATTATTGTACGACTAAATGATACTTATAATTTTCATTTGAGTTGAGATTTTTTATTGTATTTTTGTTATAATATTTTCTCAAGGTAATCGTTTTTCAAGAAGTGTGGGTACATATCCTGCTGTTTGTATTTTTAAGTAATTTCTTTTTTTCAGTAGTATTTGTTGTGGGATGTTAAATAATAAGCACATATAAAACAAAGTCTAATTAAATTAAAAAAAAACTTTTATTTAGTCTTTAGTCACATACTCATGGCGTACCAGAGAGAAGGAAGAACCGACGCGGGCACCATAGACAATATATATCTAATATAAATAATAAATTGCTAAAAAATAGTGTTACATGTTGCAATTTATTTTACATATGTGTATATATCTATTATATTTCCAACAAGTAGAATATAGGTTCTAATAGGCTAGTCGTGGTGCAGTGGCACAAAGTGTGACCGTAAAACCGACTGGTTGTGGGTTCGATCCCCACTCGAGGAGATGAAATATTTACTTAAATTTATATTTCCATTTCTTCGCTCTGGTGTCGAGGACAAGTGCGGCGTTGAGTTCTGCCACTCAACACGCAATGCCTCCAGAATTCGGCAGAAAGTGGGGAACGGAGTGTCTTAACACTAGGTTCCCTCTGCCTACCCTGCAGTGTGCGGGATACAGCGTGAAGCTGATTATATATTTTAAACTTAAAATTTACTTATCTATAAAAGAAATACAAGGAGTAAGTTTCAACGAATATCAATAGGAAATGTTTCTATCATAGACAGCGCTGACCGGCTGACCTAATTGTCCGCACTGTTATATAAACTTGGTTAGTTTGCTTTACCCTATTATGACTATAATGATGAAATATTATTTTATTATGAAATATTACGTCACTATGTTTATACTAGATTTTACTGACGGCTTCGTCCGCGTGTTCAAATGAAAGAGTATACGCAACACGCAGCGGAAACTCTACAGTTCTCTCTAAAGCTCTATAAATGGCAAATCCAAAAGAAAACATATCAATTCAAAAATGGAATTCCTAAAATTAGCGCGTTCAACCAAATATTTTCATCTAGGAAAGTAAACCTTTTCCACTCTAATCCTCGCTTTCGTCCGTTTTTAGTTTTCTAAATTTAACAATATCAAAGCAATATTTTAAATTAAATTAAATTAAAAACAAAAAACTAGTGAGATGATATATATAAAGACATCTTAACACTAATTCATTATCGCCATTTTGATTTGGTAATTTTTTTTCATATGTAAACTAGGGGGCGCGCGCTGCTTCGCCCGCTTATTAGGAGTGAATTCTAAAAAAACCACGACACATATGTTCAATAAAATATTTTTTACAGTCTAAATTATTTATTTATTTAAATTTTTATAAAAATCGGTGGCAATTTAAAGATTTTTTCATATAAACTTTCAACCCCTTATTTGAACCCTTAGGGGGTGAATTCTTAAAAACCATGAAATACGTGTGCAATGAAATATTTTTAAGAGTCTGAATTTCAAATTTTATAAAAATCGGTGCAGATTAAATTTTTTTTCCATACAAACTTTCAACCCCTATTTCATCCCTTTAGGGTTAAAATTTTTCAAATTCCCTTCTTAGTGGATGTCCAGAATACGAAAATAAACATCTGCCCAAATTTCACGTTTCTACCATCAGCGGTTACGGCTCTGCGTGCGTCTTACCTCAGTCAGTCAGCACAAATCTTTTTATATATATAGATGTTTCATAAAAAATTGTAAGTATCAAGGAAGAAATAAAAAAAAGGAAACCAGCGCCGCCCTTTGTCTAATTACCAGAGCGAGGAAATGAAAATAACTTAGTCCCTAAAGTGAAAATCAAAGCCACAACCGTCGTGCATACAGACAGACGCAGAGCCATTGCGCCACGACGGCCTCAACTCTAAATTATTCTTCTAAGTACTTATACTTTTGATTAGTTTAAGTTACTCAAGAAGAAGAAAGAAGAAAACCCATGCTATCGTAAATCAATTCAAAAGGTAAATCAATTAAAATTCAATTCTAATATAATTAAGGAAAATCCTAAGAAAATCGTATGGCATATCAAACTTTTATTACACAGACACATTGAATACTATAAATTTAACTTTTATTGTGTGAGCCCCTGTGGCCTAATGGATAAGGCATCGGCCTCCTAAGCCGGGGATTGTGGGTTCGAGTCCCACCAGGGGTACTCGTCCTCTTCATCAACTTCTTTTACTTTTTGTTATATCTTTTATTTTAATATCTTTTTAAATTAAATTACTTTGTATCTATAAGTTTTTAATTATAAAAAATATTATTGCGTTAAAAATATGGTAAAACCTAATACGTATATGGATCAAACATAACATACGTATTATGTTAAGTAATTAATATTCATTTATATTTAATGTCGTTTTATATTCTGTATCTAATATCTTAAATTTAGATGGAGAATTTTTTTTATTTTTATTTTCAGAAGCTTGACTTTTATTTTCAATTTTTTTATATTTAAATTGTGGGTTCGGTTCCCATTTAGGGGAAAAAAATTATTAAAATCATTTACATTTCCACGCTCTGGTAACCATGGGGTTTTTCAAAGAAAGTATCGCCAAGCTATATCTCAAAAAAAAAATGTTCCTTCTCTCTATATATATATATATATAGATATATATAGATTACATACATTGCATAATTTTCCATTAACAAGTAAGTAAGTTGTAAAACTAAGTGATTTGCTAAACGTCGGGCATCTTGATATTCCAATATGTTGGGAAGTACGGATAACCCTCCTTCACCATAAATTTGTTTAATACAACTCCTATCGGCCTATCGATTACCCTAACGACTTGTACAAGAGCTTACCTACAGACAGGGTTAGGATTTAATTACTCTTTGTTCGAGAGTAGGCTAGTAATAATAATTTATTTTGTAGCCTCAGTCATGTCATGACTTTTTTTCTGAATAGATATTGATAAGATAGTGTAAGCACACTCTGTATTCTTTTTTCTTTAATTAGCGAAAGCAAAATATTTAGTCATGTATAAAAACCTTAAAATATTTTTAAGAACATTTCAAGTTTCACAATGCATATAGCAAGGAAAGACAGAAGGAACCTAGTGTTAAGACACTCTAATCCCCAATTTTTGTCCAATTTTTGATATTACGTATTGATTAGCCATAGAGCCATTGAGCCAATAAGACCTGTCAATCGCATTTTGTCTTATATTATGACTAGAGCGGAGAAACAAAATAATTTAGTCTTCCAAGTTGGAACCGAACCACCAACATTCACGTGTTTACATCACACACAACACAGCGACCTCTAAAATAAATTTACTATAAAACTTTAACATGAAACAAAAAGAATATTGAGTTAAAAGTTTTATACTAAATCATTTTCAGGTGAAACATACGTTGCAAAATGCATCGGATAAGTAAAGATTATAAAATCATGTAAGCTGGAAGAAGTAGCTATGGGAACTTGAGCAAGTGTTTTGAATAAGGCAATGTTACTAACACCAACTACACCGAGGGGCTACAAGTTTGTTTAATAGAGTTCACAAGAGCCCGATCGATTATCCTAAGTAATTGCACGAACTTTCATAAATCTTGTGAAGTTCCCCCTTTATACTTAAAATCAATGTTATCGAGAAATTTGCGGGAAGCTAGAATGATAACGAAAGGTGTTTTGATTAATAACTTTGCCGTTTTATGTTGCCGTTTATGTTAAAATGGATTTTTTTTGGATATATATAATTTTAAATTAAATTAAAAAGAGAATAAAAAATTATTGTGGATCGATCCCCAAACGATACGAAAAAAAAACTAACTAAATAATTCTATGTAGATAATTCTATATGATGCAGAAGGTGGTTGAAGATTAAAAAAACTTAATATCACACTCACTGCCGTTAACAACAACAGCATAATATTTGTCTTACCAAATAGGTGCCATTTAAAAATATCTATTTAAAACATAGCAACCAAATATATTTCCTCCATAAAGTTCCCACAAAATCCTTCTAATGTATACTTAAGTCCTGGAATTTTTCTTTTCAAATAAGGTAAGATGACAACAAAAAAGGAGGCTCAATTTGCACTTTTTCCGAATTACTAACTAGATTCTAGTCAACTTTTTGACTACCATTTTTTCCCTTAAGCCTGACCCTTGTAGGGAATTTAACTTGGATGAAAGTACCGCGAAATTTCTTTTCGTTTTTTTTTCACGAAAACGTTTAATAATTCATTCTGAACGAAATATTTAAATTTCGCCCTTACAATATCGCGCTTTTAAACCACAATCTTTTTATCAGCTCAATTAATTTATGATGCCAGATTTTACTATATTTCTTATATTATTTCCGTCTTATTTGTATTTGATCTTATGATTCGAGAAGGTTATTTTTTTCAATATTTTATTTTTGCATATCAATTGGACTCCTGTTTTGTTATTATGGAAATATTTTACATAGGCTATCCATGGGCATTTTTTTAACTTCATACTGTGTCCCGCATTTATCAAGATACCGCATTTATAAGGATATCTAGTGTAATATATCGAAAATTAGTTGAAAATGGAATGTATTACTTGTTGTACTCTATTTATGTATTTTCAACTAATTTTCGATATATTACACATTAAGAGACGATAAAAGATGGTTTTTGATTTTTTTTAAAATTTGACGACTGAATTAGAAGAAGTTTAGTGAGTGAAGCTAAAAGAAGAAAAAATAAAGTAAAGATAAAGTACTATAAGACTCTCCATTAACAGATAGTCACAAGTTTTCACATTTCCAAATCTAATTAAACTTTAACGGTCACAGAAACTAAAAACTTTTTTCGTTAACATTAAAAATGAATGTTCAAAACAAAGTGTTATTAAAAGAAAGAAAGCATTAGTTGTCATCAAATTATAAGTCAAGATGGTGATCAAAATTTCTGGTGCCATAAAAAGATTATATTCTTATTGGTAAGATTTTTTCATATTGTTTAAAAATATAAATATGTATTTTATAATTTTATTGTGTATTTGCTTCTTACTTTGGTTTTCTCATTGAATTTATTGATTTGTGTATATAAAATACACAAGCTCCGTTTAATTATATCCCTATATTTTCTTTTTTTTTCAGCTTCACGCTGTATCCCGCACACAGCAGGGTAGGCAGAAAGAACCTAGTGTTAAGACACTCACACACATTCTGCCTTAATAATCTTATATAATCAGCCTTCTTAAGCAGCCAACCACACAACCTCTTCAATTTATTAAAATATTTATTTAAATTTATATATCCATTTCTTCGCTTTGGTGTCGAGGCAAAGCGCGGCGTAGAGTTCCGCCACTCTACACACGTAATGCCTCCAAAATTCGGTGAGTGTAAAACGTAGTGTCTTAACACTAAGTGAAGCTGATTTTAATTTTCAATACTGCTTAGAATGAGAGAATGTTTCATATATAACATATACATATATTTCAGTTGTAAAGAAAGACATCCAAATTGTGAACGATGTTGGCAAGAGACGAAGCACACAACACACAACGATTGCATCAAACTGGCCACCGTATTACTTACTCCTAAACTTAAACTTCTGTCGTTCAGAGTATCGAAAAATTATTTATATTTTAACTTTGCAAGACCTGATACAGATTTATTGGAGTACACTGAACTTTGTAGTGAAGATATTTCGTGAAATAAACTAAAATACTCAAAAAAAATCTATTTTATCGTTACATTTCTTATACATTTTTCACATTATGTCTCCTGATAACCTAATATATTCCTGATAACCTCTAAAACTTACTAAAAGATTTCAGCCTAACTAAAATTATGGCCAGTTCATTTCTAGAAAATACCTTGAAGACGACATTAATAAGAGCTCACTAACTACGATGCCTGCTTTGTGTTCTCTTCCAGCAATACGATGGGTATATTTGGCGGTTAACTCTTAAAATATTAAGAAGTTTCCTCTCTGTGACTCATCAGCTTAGAAGTATTCTGCTCTTTATAGCGGGGCCTAATATCATACTTTATTTAAACAATGGAGACGAAAGCATTTCAGGTAAATAAAAACTAAAAGGAAAAAAATAATTTCAAAACGAATCTTATAAACTAAGTTTATTAACCAAGCAGCTTTATATGAAACGTATATTTCTAAAAGCAAGTAGGTACTAACAACTCACTCGGCTAAAGCACACATTACAATAGAGCCTCCAAGCAATTACAACGTGCAGATTTTAAATAGACATTATTAAAACACACAGCGAGGTACATTTCTCATACTAAAAGGTGCTCTATTCATTTTTGTTCTGGGACAAGTTAATTGTATTATACAGGCGTCGTCACAACTGTTTTGTAATGTAAATGTAATATTGTCTCGTGTTACTTACAATAAGGCTATGAGAGTGTTGGTAAACCAGGTGTACACGGTACGGTGGCTTTAATATTGGAAAATATTATCTTAACCAATTTTTTTTCTTTTTGGTTTCACGCTGTATCCCGTACTTAGCGGGGTAGGCAGAGAGAACCATGACACCTAGTGTTGAACCACTCCGTTTCCGCTAAGGCACTTCCGTTTCCCACTTTCTATCGAATTCTGCAGGTATTGCGTGTTAAGTAACGGAACTCGACGGGGCGTAAATAAGGTTGATATTTTATTTACTTTTTGTTCTTTTTTATCGCACATTGCATCGTCATCCAAGGGGGATAGTGGGAGAGTAAAGTAAATTATAGAATTTAATATGATAGCTAAATAACAACGACAAAGAATTTCAGTAAATTTGAAAAAAATCACTTCAGAACTTAAAAAAATTGTTGTGCAGTCCCAAGGAAATGTGAGCAATCCTTAATATTGCAATATTTAAGCAAAATATTTCGCTTTATTTTTTCAAACGAACTCCACTAAAGTAGGACATTTGCATAAGCATTTTACGCTCATATGTACTTTTAGATTCAGACCTGCATACATTTGAGTATTTAGCGTGTGGGCGGAAAATAATATATTGCTTGGAGTAAAGCGTCGAGGAAAAACTGTCAGGTATTTAGCTAAGGATATAAGATGAATAAATCATGACGATTTTATATTACTATTAGTGACTGCAAGAAATTTCGTTTGCGTTTGTGATAATTTCCATAAAACTTCCATTTACTACCCGTTATCGTTGAAATTTTGAGTCAAAAAGCTTAATGTTGTAGCACTCAACGTGCTTGTTGAGACTCAAAGCCGCGCTTTGTTTTACGGGAGCTGGAAAAATATATAATTTAAGTTTATATATTATCATTCCCCAGGTAAACTCCAACAACTATCTATTATATACGTTGTTAACGAAAACTACCTACTTAAAGAAAGATAAGCGTATACCATAATATAGATAACATACTTCTATACATTTACAAGGCCTCTGTCCATACACCGTAGTAACGGTGAATAAATTTATACACCTAATGCCAACTGAAGCGTTGTGACTGAGGCAATGCGGCGTGAAACGTATTATAATAACAGGCGATCGATTTGATTGTATAGATGATGCTCAGTAATCGACTATCGCAGCGGAGTTGGGACCTGGCTGAGAAGAGTAAGTTTGAGTTTGTTTCTGTTTTACCCTATATTTTCAAGCTTAGACAACTTGAGTGGACTCATAATATTTTTAAAATGTTCGGAATATACATACATAAGAGTATGTCAATCTGCTTGTAGCCATGGTTAGCTGCATGCGGTGAACACTATATTCTTCTATTTTTCATAGTTTTACGCTATATCCCAGAGTGGGAAGATGGAACCTAGTCTTAAAACACTCACTTCCCCACTTTCCGCCTAAAATTCGAGATATTACGTTTTTATTGACGGACCACACTTAGTTATGTTATTAGAGCAAGAAAATTAAAATAATACACCCCAAGTGAAAATTGAAGTAACAATCTGACAGCTTAGAACACTACTTATACTCAGTACCCCAAGCCAAGATAAACCTGAAAATATGCATGCAAAATATGTATATAAAAAGAAATTATCTAAATATCATAGCACAAAATTATTACTTTTACCCCAAGATTTTCTCCTAAAACTTTTAAAATCCTAAGATTTTTGAGTGGTTGCCAAGATAACATAAAATTAATCCCCTTCGAGCCATTCTAGGCAGAACACATTCGACCGGGTGCAACAGGTCGGCAAACTTGAAAATCACGTCTGTTGGCAACTCCCCCAGCACCCTTATTACCGTTTTTATCATCTCATCCTAAGAACAGAAAGTGTATATAGTAGTAGTCGTGGCGCAAGGGCACAAGCATGTGAGTGTAAACGCGACGAATTGACAGTAGTGTGGCGGAACTCAATGCCGCACTTTGCCTCTACAACAGATCGAAAAAATTAAAATATTAAATATTTCATTTCCTCCTTTTCCTCCTCCTCCTCTTATTGGGAATCGAACCCACAACGTGTCGTGTTAACAATTACACACTTGTGCCTTTGCTACACGACTGCACTCAATGTTTTGTAATAATTAAAAAATATAAATGTTAAGGCATTCTGTTCTCTGCTTTCCCACGAAATTCAAAACATTATGTGTGGACATAAGAATAATTTAAATGTAAATCCCCGAGTAGGGATTGAATCTAGAACCATCGTGTTTATAGTCTAAGGTCGTTCCATAGATGTACAATCGCCTCAGAATCGTACTAGTTCTATTTTATCTGCATGAAACCCTTTCTAACACGTTTCATGTTCTGTGGACAGCTAACTTGCAAGTGCTAATGAAGCCGCAGAAGTTTGTAGCGTAAACACAATTTTATTAACATTCGAGAATCAGGAGAGTACCTGCAGGGATTTGCTTCTTAACTTAAATTTTTTAGTACTATCATTTAGCTAAGAAAATATACAAGGCAAAAAATTGTCTTTAATTTTTTTTTTATACAAGTAAAATAGATAAAAAAAATATTTGTAAAAACAAAAACCCCGACTGCATAAAACTAAAAAGAAAATAAACAAGCCCAATAGTTTATTAGGATTAACAGCCGGGACCTCTTTAAATTATGCGGGGTTCCTGGTAAAGATGTTATTGATTGAAGAATTACTTATAGGTCCCGACTGTTAATCCTAATAAACTATTGGGCTTGTTTATTTTCTTTTTAGTTTTATGCAGTCGGGGTTTT
>JAATLQ010034902.1:0-11315 GCA_013421005.1 Heliconius erato x Heliconius himera | reverse complement strand
GTTAGAATTTATTATGGTAAGGATAATCATGATGCATCTTTTTGAAATTCTGAAATTGAGCTCTTTAATTTGATACCCACATTGTAGTATTCGAAACGAAATTTTATTTTTTTCACTACGTCCAATGGCGTCCCACAGCCGCCATGATTGTTTTTTATTAACGTCACCTATCTAAGAACACTTGGGCTGCTAATACGAATCTAACGACACCTCAAATATGTAAATCCGTCCAGCGGTTCTGGAGATACGAGGTAGTAAAGAATATTACATACATACAAGATACGCGCGAAAAACATAACCCTTCCTTAGCAGTCGGGAAAAATACAAAAGAATACAAGTAAAAGATATACCGAAAAAAACAAAGTAATCAAATTTTTGAGATTACTCAACATAGTCTTCACTGACACAAGTATGTACTTGTCACTTATGTAAGTGAGATAAGTATAGTTAAATATAGTTTTAGACCAATATAGCTTCTGGACGCGCAGCCTACGATTAGTATTACTTAAAAGAAGATTTTTTAAATTTTTAATCAATCGAATCGGAAACTAGAAACCCAGTGTTAAAACACTCCGTTAACATACTTCCGTTGTCCACTATCCGCCGAATTCTGAAGATATTGTGTGTTGAGTTTTGGAACTCAACGCCGCAAGAATTAATGTTCAAAATCAAATTTACATTGAAAACTAACAAAGTAATCTAATTATTTGTAACTTTAAAGAATTAAATAAAAATTAAACCACCAAAACCTCACTATAATTTAAATTTTGACCAACCAATTATAAAATATGGCATTCAAATCGTTTCACGAGCACAAATCAAAAACAAATTAGAAAATAAGTACAGATTAGAAACGGGTACCGATGCAATAAATAAAGGGAAGCTAAGGGAAAATCTGATTCATACTGAAGAACGGGAAGATGTAATCCTGTAATAAGTTTGAGTGAGCGCCCCACCTGGGAGCCGTAATCAAGACCTACTTGTGATACACAGCGTTGTATTAAAAGGAATATTCTATATAATATATTTATTTTTGGTTTTCGCAATTATGACATCGATTATGGTTTTCTTACAGCTGTGTGTATATTCCAATTTTACCAACAACAATAAAAAATTATCACAAGCGTATAAGAATTTCGACATAGTCCGAAAATACCGCCTTGCCGCTACGCCAAGACGGTCATCTCAGCTTATTTATTTATTTTTTCTTAGCTTGTACTGTCCCACTGTTTGGCAAATCCTTCTCTCCATTTCTTAAGCTCTGGTCTATTCTATGCTATTGAACTCTAGTCAGGCTTGTAATAGTTCAGTTCATCTTGCCAACTGCGTTTCGGTCTGCCAATTCTCCTTTTAGAGTTTAAAAAGCAGCTGGTAGAAGATTTCGCCCAAGTTTATATAGGCATGCAGCAGACGTGTCCGACCAAGTCCCATTTCAGCGTAAACAATGTAAAAATATATGAGACGGACTAAGCAGAGATAAGCTACAAATTTCTTATCATTAATCTACCTCGAGTAACTTAACTTTAAAAGCCGTGAAATTCTAACACGTGCAGTATACCTGCATTCTCTTAATCGATGCTGCAGTGGCATCGCGTGTCGGGAGCACATTTATCAGTCAGGCAAACCGAGTTGTTCCGCAAACATAATTTATATTGAAACTTAGATAATTTAGAAATTATGGCTAAATGTGATATTAATGGAAGAATAAAAACCGGCTAAGTTTACCGTAGACTTGAATAGAAGATATTCTTTTCAGCTTGAAACCTCCACGCAATCTCGATATAAATAAATTGCCTTGACAGACAGACAAACGGACAATAAAGTAATCCCATAAGGGTTTTTAAAACGAAAATGGTACTAAGTTATTATATAAGGCTTTCGAATAATAAATAAGACAAACGCCATCGTAAAGCTGCGGCAGCGACTGACTGTAAAAGTGACGGTTGTGTGTTTGATTCCCAAACGGAGAATAAATTATTTTCATTTCTTCTAGTAGCGTGGCGTTGAGTTCCAACGTGTCCTCAATACTCAATTTTCAAGGTTCCCTACAATGTTGTGCTTTGCTCCCAAATTATCATACTACTAGAAAACAAGCCAAGAACGCAGAAAAATAAAAGCAAATACATTTAGAAAAATCTTATTATGAAAGTATAAACGAAGCCATATAAATATATTGGAGCATGGATTAACATCTAAGGAAATGGAATGGTTCCGTCCATTTTCCTCCCCCACTGATAAAGGTCACGTATTGAGGCATGTACTCGTACTTCCGCACTCGTATCATAATTGGTTAGCATTTCTTAATGCAATTGAATATTTCAAATATTACAAATTAAGGCCTTTTCTTTTATATTTTGTTTTTATATATTATTTTAGTATTACTGAAGAATGAAGTGTCTTAATATTAGGTTCCTCATGCCTACCCTACTGTTTGCGGGATACAGCGTGAAGCTGTTTGTTTGTTTTTTTTATTTATGTAGTACTATTTCTTTACTAGATGAGTGGGTGGGCTAGTATTTAACTGTAAAAACGATGCTTGTCGGTTTGATTCTTATCCGGGGAAGTGGTTATTTTTAAACTAATATCATTTTCTCCTCTCAGGCACATCGCAGTGTAAAATTTTCTACTCAACACGCTATATTGAAATTTGAGCGGAAAATGGAATGTTTTAACACTAAGGTCCCTCTGTCTACTATGCTACGGGAAAAAACGTATAGCTGCTTCTTTGTTTACCTTTGCTCAAACGTTGTATGTAAAACCAAAAAAGATTTTACTTTCGTATTTGTTTGAAGACCGCTACGCAACTGACGTTACTGTATTGAGATAACGGCAAATGGATAACGTAATATTTTGTTAGCTCTCTGTTTGAATTATTTATTTTTGTATGTATGTTTCATATATAAGAATACCAATTTAGTACAAGTCAACCTGGATAACTTTAACAGAAACGAGCGATATTTTACACTATATCTTAAAAGCTCATTGCAAGAATGTGTTTATTTTACTTGTGCTCTCATAATACTTTTCACCCATAGACATTCATAAACCTTTTAAAATATATCAGTATAGAAGAAAATCTGAATATTGTTATCAGTCAAAGATACCCATTTCGTCTGAGTAACTTTGACAGATCACAAAGAATCATTAATAAAAAGGTAGTCATCAATATTCTTCTTATTAATCTAGGTAACATTGCTTCATGTTTTTATTAAGTAATGGATGTAACTGATGTAATTAAATAATCACTCTGAGGTTTTGTCATATACATATAACAAATAAGGCCAGTCGTGGCGCAGCGGCATAAAGTGTGACTGTAATCTGACTGGTTGTGGGTTCGATTCCCACTCGAGGAGATGAAATATTTGCAATGCCTCCAGAATACGGCAGAAAGTGGGGAACGGAGTGTGAACACTAGTTTCCCTCTACCTACCCTGCAGTGTCCGGGTTACAGGGTGAAGCAGATTTTTTTTATATAACAAAAAAATGGAGACTCAGTCTAGAGCGTTTGGTATTTTGTATACTATATATTTTTAATCAGCAATCCCCCCAAAATCGTCATTAATTATGTAGAACCCACAAGAGCCCTTTTATATTAACTTTACTGGTATTTATTCTAGATACAACATCATCGTATTTTTTTTTCAACTTTAGACGGCAATTCATTTAGCACGTTTGAAGTTAATAGTGTTAAAGTATCATTATCTTCATCTATATTTGTGTTTTCCTTGCGCTGAGATTTAAATTTCTTTTCATTTTAAAATGAATCTTTATTAATTAAAATATACATATTATATATAAATAGTCAATAGTATTGTAACATACAAAAAAAAATATCAAAACTAGTTCCGAGGTCCCACTGTCAATGTTACCCGAAGAATCAAAGTACCCTAGATTTATTGTAATAGAAATATTTTATATTTCTTTGAAAATATGGCATTGTTATTTCTTTTAAGCTACACACAGATCACTTCCACTCGTCACCGATATTTCAGCAGACAGTAGGAAACGGAAGTGTCTAAAGATTAGGTTCCCACGTTCCCTCTGCCGGATGGACAGATGTGCAGGATACAAAGTAAAGCTAAAAAAAGTTAAAAAGAAACAAAATTATACAATTATAATAGATCATCCAGATCTATCATTATAACTTTTTAACATGAAGCTTTTAAGTAAAAAGAATTTATCTAAACATTACTCAACACTAACTCCACTTTAAAGCTATTTCTTGTAAAATAAGATACAAAAGTCGACCCGGTTCCACACTGTAGCTTATCTGCCTGATAAATGCAGTACGGACACGCGATGCCACTGCATTCAACATCGGTCAAAGGTACCAAGGTACTTTATTAACCAACTTTAGAGAAGGAGCTTATCATTTTGACAAGTATACATGTGATATTGTAATTTTTTTTCAGCTTTACACTATACCAGGCAAATAGAGTTAGCATAGTGTTAGCCACTCCGCTCTTCACTTTCCGATAAATTCTGGCCACTCAGGCGTGCTGAGCGGTGGAAAGCGAAGAAATAAAAATAAAAAAATTAAATATATATTATTATTATAATATATATACTGTCGTCTTAACAGTCACACGCTTGTGTCCCTGCGCCTGTCTAGTCTCTATTATAAATTATCTAATATATTTTTGCTATATGTTTGTATGTGTGTCCACAAATTTGTAAAAAAAACTAAAAGTTGTATTGAGATTATCTTTTTTGATTTTAATAAAGTATAATCCAACTTAGATGATATTTTAAGTTTCACCAAAATCCGTTCATCATCATATTTTTTTTACTAATAATCTAAATATGGAATTAAATTGTTTATTTGCATTTAAGTGTAAAAAATATCAATGCTATAGTTACTTTACACAATCTTAATAATGTTTATTTAAGTGTATTTAAGAAACAACCGAGCGGACACAAAAAAAACATGCGAGTCGGACTCGCCCACAGAGAGTTATGTACCAATTTCATGATTGTGATTGGGAAATACCTCGTAGGTTTTGATGATGCTATTAAAGTTAACAAACTTAAGTTTGCGGGCGTACACACTTATTGAGAATGAGATGAACAAATAAATAACTAATAAACAGAAATGATATCATGGGGTCGTAGATCTGAGTATATTATGGTTTGAATTTTAACTCGATACCTCCAAGTGTTCCTGAGATAAAGGCTCTTGACAGTCATCTTATAAGGGTTCCTCTTTCCCTTTGGTACTAAGCCCTAAAAGTGGTGGTTAAAATTTCTTAAAACAAAATAACCCAACAAGTTTTTATTACTACATTTTTCATAAATTTACCACCGACAAGAATTGAATCTACTGCCCCCAAATTGATATCTCACCAACATGAAGCCGTCAATACGATGCAAACATATTTGCACTGTACATTCTATTTGCATACTCTTAATTCGTTGTGTTTGAACAAAACAAGGAGAGCGACAGGTGGTCCATCATCAAGGTTTGTTTAGGCTCCCGAGATGCGGCACATTGTCATACTTACGTGAACTTATATCCTTTGTGGGGATTTTTTTTTTTTAAATAAGTGTTTTTATTTGTTAAAAAAAATTACTTGGTTTTTAAAAAAGGTATAAAAATTTCAACGTATCTTCTCTCCTTGGAAACCCTTCAAAGCCCTCTGACCACTAAGCCATACGCTCTTATCTTGTTACGTCAAGTGTAGGCTTCCGACTTTTCATATGCTTGTTTTATTTATGTTGTTAGCATCTCTTTGAGGAGATGTTTTCGCTACCCAAAGATTATTAATAAGAATAATCATTTGGCAAGAGAGAATGCTATTTATTAAATATTTGTTATATAAAAAAACCCAAAGACGTAAAACTTCCAAGATATAAAATTTTATATTTTTAAATAATAAGACTCTGTCTTTAGAGAAGTACTATCGTGAAAGTAAGCAGTATTATGAAGCATCAATCGAGGTCCGATTGCAAAAACACTATATTCACAACTGATTTGACACAAACCCTCTATGCTCTATTGCCAATCTCATCACTTTTACGCTTGCGAGTGCTATGAATTTATCTAGTTTTTGACAACTAGGCTTAAAGAAAATAAAGAAATATATAAGTATATTAAGTTAAGTTGCTTACCCTTTAGTAGAAGCTTAAAACCCTAATCGATATAAGTCGATGCATCAACCTCAATACTTCACAGCAAAGTAAACGTTCGGAGTTTTACTTAACCGTGTACTTTATTATAAATGAATTTTTCATTTAGGTAGATTAATAATAGTGAAGAATAATATTTTTAGAAATCCGTACCTCAATAAAAAGAACGGAATCTTATAATTCCAATTATCTCAGAAAATTTATAGATATATATTTTTTTTATGGAAAAGACAAGGCAAACGAACGTTCGGGTCACCTGATGGTGACTAAGTGATTCCGCCCTAAGTGAGACCGCCCACGACCCCGTGCAACACCAGAGGAGCTACAGGTGCGTTGCCTGTCTTTAAGGTGGGTTGGGCGCCAGAACCCGCCATTACCTGATGTGAAACGCAGAGGCATAAAGCCACTACTTAACGCCGGTTTTAAATGCCGGGGGTGGTAATGATCCACCAGGCATTAAATGCAGGGGTGGTGGTCGAGTCTGCCCATGCATGTTGCCATTGCTGGCGACGTGACTCTACCACACGTACTTTAGTCGCGTCTTACGACACCTCCAGCACCAGGATGGGCCTATGGATGGGATGGATTCTATTCTGGGCCGGGATCACACTGTAAAAATATTATTGATTACATAGAAAAAAAATCCTTCTAAACTTATATTTGAAGTCCATTTTAAACAAAATGAGTACATACGCCTTCAAATTCATGTTTGTTAACATTCATTCGCCACGTTATCGAAATTTATAGAATATTTCTCTTACAACTCGATTATGAATTTTGGCGAGAAGTGATAATATGCAGTACAAAATGAGTCCATACGCGTGATAAACCTACGTTTTTCAATTTTTCATAATTGTACTTGCCGTTGACCTGCGACGCTGAAATTGTTCTGACTTGTATCTCTATGACGTTGTGTCATAGATATACTTATAATAATATTCCATCAATTTAAATGAAACTATTTTAACCGGATTAATCGCGTATATTTTGTACTTTTATACATTTTTGGAAACCCGACGTTTCGAACACTTTGCAGTAGTCCGTGGTCACGGGTCTACCCGTGAGTATAAAATATACGCGATTAATCCGGTTAAAATAGTTTCATTTAAAATGTGTAATAATCGTGAAAATCAAAGAACTTATTAATATTCCATCAAGTTAGGGTGTACAGAACTTTTGAGTGTTGACTCAGCACTATAACACTCTATAGTATAATTTAACTAATGGCAGCCATATATTATGGTTAAGTAAATTGATTGTATGAAAGGTGTTATTGATTATATTATTGTTTTGACTAGCCGTATTGAGTTGGAACAATATGAGCATGTGTTAATCTATTGTGAAGGAGCCCTTGGAGCTTACACTTGGGTCACAAATCCCAAGCACTGCTCCGAGCTCAAGAGTATAAGTGGGAAGCAACTACTTAGAATTCCATGGATTCACGGCACGGCTTTCCCGCTCTATTAGTTTATGAATTTATAATAGTAAAGTACCCAATTACAATAACAATGGCCTATTCACATCATTAAAATACAGGCCTGAAATCACCGTGGCGCAGGGGCACAAGGGTTTGACTGTATCGCGACGGTTGTAAGTTCGATCTCCGCATTTCTTCCCTCCGGCACCAAAGAAAAACCCCGACGTATAGTTCCACTACTGACACGCTTCGAAACTTTCGGCGGAAAGTGCTAAACGAAGTGTCTTTACACTAGGTTTCCTCTGCCTACCCTGTTTTATGCGGGATTCAACGTGAAGCTGATTATTTATTAAAATACAGAATATACTAAGTATGTATAACTAGAAGTTAATATTGAATAACATTTAAATGAAAGTCCTGGTTGATTTATATATCAATCACAATTGAATCCGCTCAACAAATTGCATTGAAATCTAATATACTGGACAAATGTACAGTAGATAGGTATTATTCTATAAGTACATCATACGCTTGTTTATGTTCTCGTGTTTCGAAAATCTACATTTTCTTTTAAATTAAATAATGTGGTTTTTTATTTATGTTCAAAAATAAATAAAGTATCAAAGTATAAGGTTTAAAAAGATTTGGATGTCTTTTCAGTCGTCACTAGTGACACAATCGTCTAACAATTATAAAAAATTGATTATATTTTATAGGTATTTTTTAATATTATATGAATAATAATGACAATATTTGATGTCGTCGTGGCGTAGCGGCTGACAGTAATTTAACAATAAATTCTACGGTTGTAAGTTCGATTCCACTCGGAAGAGTGAATAATTTTCGAAATTAAGCTTCACGTTGTATCTCGCACACAGAAGGGTAGGCAAAGGGAACCTAATGTTAAGACACTCCGTTCCCTACTTTCTGCCGAATTCTGGAGGTATTGCGTGTTGAGTAGCAGAACTCAACGCCGCGCTTTGCCTCGTCACCAGAGCGAAGAAATGGAAATATAAATTTAAATAAATATTTCATCTCCTCGAGTGGGGATCGAACAAACAACCAGTCGGTTTTACAGTCACACTTTGTGCCACTGCGCCACGACTGGCCTCAAGGCCTCATCATACATCAAGAAGGCAAAACAAAATAATATCAAAAGCTTACTACTATATCAACCAACTAGATCCACAGAGATATATAAAACCTACCTACACTCTCAAAAGACAAGCATTTTCTAAGCGACATTGTACGTGCACAATGCCAATTCTTTCAAAACCGATTTCCTGATAGCCGGCGAGTTTTACGTCCACTCATAAAATCATACAGCAGCCTACTTACAGTGCTTCCCGCTAGGATAGTAGCCGACCGACCCGCCTTTAATACACTTATATTTTATATTCTACAGATACGCCCAACCGTTGTACCTTTTAACCAATTTCATTTGTTTGTAGATTTTTTTTATTTTAATTTTAAATTTGATTTAAAATTGATTTTATTTTCAATTTTTTTATTGTTAAAAGTCTCTGAATGGGCAAAATGACTGTAAACGCGACGGTTGTGGGTTCGATCCCAGTCACCCACACGGGGTATTTTTTAATATTTTCATTTCTTCGCTCTAGTAACGAGGCAAAACGCGACGTTTCTACTCAACACCCAGTATTCACTAGGTGGTCACTTAAGAATTCCGCGAAAATGGGAAACGAAAGTATTTTAATGGGGTACGGAGTAACATTAGGTTCCCAGATTCCCTAGCCTATATATATATATATATATATATATAGCTCTGCCGCCTACCCAGCTATGCGCGTGAATATAAAAAATAATTGTAATACTCTTAGGACTTCATGAGAGTATTCAAATAATATTGTCTAAATTAATAAAAACGTTACACATCCGTATATGTTAATAAAGATTCGTTATTAAAGCGGACTCCAATATTCGAATTGTTTTATCAGAAGAACAAAATTGAGTGAAACACAAAAAAAATATATTTTTACCGGAAATGTATTATTTTTATTATGAAATTTGTATCATTTTCCTGAATGAAGTCGAAGCGATAAAAGGAAATTGTGAACAATAACTGTTAGTCAGTAAATGCGAGTTTGCCTTCGATATTAATGGTAAAAATTGGCCGAATAAAAATTGGCAACAACCTTCTATTAAATATACTTATTATATCGCTTATCGTTTTTTTATTGTGGTCTTGGGACACATTACATTACAAAAATGTGTGAACGTATAATAAAGCATTAATTTAAAAAAAAGCTTTCCATTCTTTCATGTTGTATTTTACAAATCAAGCCCTTTAAGGCTTATTTAAAATTAGTCATCGGCCATTTTTGATGATTTTTCCGATGATTTTTGATTATACGTAATTTATTATTGACATTTTTAAAGTGTTATTCCACACTTAGGGAGGAAAAATACTTACTTAGAAAACGTATAAAAATTTTAACGTAGCGGAATTTGCGCCTCTTGGAACCCGTTCAAGGCTTGGGCGGTTTTCTAAATAAGTATTTATATGTAATTTAATTGACATTACAACTGAAGTAGTAATTCAAATTTCACCTCAATCGGTCACTGGGAAATGGTTACACACTTGCCAGTGTCTGAATTGAATTGTTTGTATGATTTCACATACACTAACACTAAATAAAAGTTTGTAAAAAAAGACAGTCTTTGCATGCATTGCACTTTTCATATTCCATCGAGCAAAGCGAGTAGACAGAAGTAATTCACAATAAGAGAGAAGAAGAAGAAGTCAAAAACTTTTTTTTGTTATTTTAAATAATCTAAGTACTGCGTTAAATAATTTCCAAATATCCTTTAGTTTTTTTTTTTTCCAGTTCTAAGTTTAACTTCTTCGGTAAGTCATACCAATAGTTACTATTTAGTTCAACAAAAGAAAACGTTTCTTTTTATAAAATTTGTATAGATTGTCAAGTTTTATACTCTATCATGCAATTAAGTTATTTTTTGATCGTTGAAAGCCGGGGGTTGATAAGCAAAGTGAGCAGTTGGCGAATTGGGATACAAAAAAAATCAATTTTGGACTTTTTACTAGCAGAGTAATCAAAGGGAACCTGGTATTAAAACACTCTGTTCCCCACTTCCTGCAAAATTTTCGGCCTTACCTAAATATTTACTTAAAGGATATAAGAAATTTAAAAACAAAACTTTCTGAAAAACTGTAAATATATTGAGAACAAATCGTTCATCCGTCGTCCACGCAATTACGGGCGTGACTACCCTCGTAATTGGGTCACAGCTTTGATGTGAAGGGACTAGTACTTTTACTTTTTTTTATACAGGAACACCGTTCACTTGATTGTATTTTGTTAAAAAAATCTTTTGTGTACTCCGATATGGTTTCTTGTGTGCTATATTAATTTATGTGTTTCCTTTTTAATTAGATTTTTTATTTTATCATTTATTTGTATGTGATTCAAATTTAGTTTTGTTTGTATTTATATAATAAAAGGCTGGTTTTTGAGATTACTGTCATGTACTAATAACATTATCTTTTAAATATGATATATATATATATATATATATATATATATATATATATATATATATATATATATATATATATATATATATATATATATAATATATATATATATATATATATATATATATATATATATATATATATATATATATATATATATATATATATATATATATTATATATATATATATATATATATATATATATATATATATATATATATATATATATATATATATATATATATATATATATATA
>JAATLQ010034901.1:0-25411 GCA_013421005.1 Heliconius erato x Heliconius himera | reverse complement strand
TGACGCAGACACTCCAACCGGATGTCCTCCGAGGAGTTCTGTCGTCGCTATTCCCGCAGCGGGCCAACTTTACACCACCCAATATGGCCCGCACTGCCGCTCGTGAAGAGGAGGAAGACAATGTCGCACCACCGGTGGAGGAGGAGGAGCTCGAGGAGGCTGTACGCCGATCTCGGCTCAAGAGCACTGCCCCGGGCCTGGATGGCCGAACTCGCCATCCGCCGCAAGAGACCGGGTCGCCGGAGGGCGGCACACGATCGCCGCCTTCCGCCCTAACGAGCCAGAGGGCGGTCAGCTTGGGGAAGCTGTCCGCCTACTAACCTGGCCCGAGTAGTCGCGCGCAGGTTGCTCCCGCGCGCTACTCCGAGCAGGCCGTCGAGGGTGCCCACCACCCTTGACTCCGCGACGTGCCTTGCAGGCTCCCGCCGCCGCGTTTCGCAGACGACTAATGTCCCCGCGTCTCGCGGCCAGTGGCGGTCGAGGAGGAGCACCGTGAGGTTTTAGTGGGTATTCGGACGGCCTACCATCTGTCGGTCCGTAAGCCCCACATAACCCGCTCGAGTCCCCACTCGGGCTGGTATCCGTAAAGGGATTTCCTCACGAAAAAAAAAAAAAAAAAAAGTTATGTAACTAAATGTTAAGTTTATACGTAGGTATGATAGTTGCCATGAAGTGTTTAAAAGTAAAATTTTAGTTTGTACTTGATATACCTATAGTTGCTTGAAGGTCTATTGTGAAAAAGTGCTGCGTTGACTTCAACCTTCCAGTAGGTAATATGACGAAAATATATTTTAGTAATTTTTTTCTCTTGCCCATAGTACGGATAGAAAAATATCAATAAAAATTTAGACAACTTGACTTTGTGCATTAAAAAGTTACACATAAGATCTTCATATTAACGCTATACAGACAAACAAAAATATTTTTTTACAATAAGCAAAATAAAGTAAAGTTGATGACATTTCCAATACTTTTTGATTCAAAATATAAAACTGTATGGATGCACTAAGACTACTTTTAGAGGATTATTATACCTTATAAGAACAGCTTCAGGAGATTTCTAATACATTCGCAACTAACCTAATTTTGTATCTATTTTACTCCTTGGAATAATACTCATGTTATATATTTTATAAGAAAAATATTTAAATTTCATTTGAAATACTAAAAATATATGAGGTTGTAGTGGCACAGCGTGTGACGGTAAACGCGACGGTTGTGAGTTCGATCCCTATTCGGTCGAAAGCATTATTTTCATTTCCTCGCACTGGTACTTAGACAGTTACGTGACGTTGATGTCGACAGGCAAACATAATTTTTTAAAAATTTGGCGGAAAGCGGAGAAAGTATATCTTAACACTAGGTTACTTCTCTCTGTTAATTAAATAATAATTAAAATGCATGAGCATATGCAAAGAGGATGTAAATAGAGTTATTTTGTTCACCAGATTAAGAATCGAACCAACAAACATCGCGTTTCAATGAGCTATCAGACGCTGCGCGATGTGCTGTAGCACCACGACAGCCTTAATATTTCTTATTGTACCGAATAATAACCACGATAACTATTTCTATTCTGTTTTTCGTATATATTTAGACATCTACCGATTGCACTACAACAGAATCACGCTGGAATATTTCAGAATATTCAACATCTACTAGGTTAATGGGTGCTTACTTCTAAAATCAACAGGAATCAGAAACTACAGACTGAAATATTTGCGTTTTTTTTTTAATATAAGGTGAATGCTAGAGGTTTTGGTAAAAGATTTTTTCATATCGACGTATAAAGTAACCGTATGTCTATATATGGATTTTTTTAAATTATTTGATAATATCAATAGGCAAAGGTGTATGTATTTGAGACAAATTCTTTGAGGGTCTGGACCTCAGCTTTGACAAAAGATATGTTCGTGTTAACGTTTTTAGCTTTTCGTACTAAAAATGAAAAAAAAAACCAAAACATTATAGGATCACTTTGTCGTCTGTCTGTCTCTCGTGTATAATACTCGTACAAGATTACGTCCACAACTTTTTTTAAACATTTTTTTCAAAGTGTTATTCCACACTTACGAAAGAAAAATACTTATTTAGAAAACGTATAAAAATTTTAGCATAGCGGGACTCGAACGCGCCTCCTGGAAACCGACCAGGCGTTCTGACCACTAAGCCAGTACAGGTTTCCAGGAGGCGCGGGATCGAATCCCGCTACGTTCAAAATTTTATACGTCTTCTAAATAAGTATGTTTCGTCCACTAGTTTAGTAGAAGCTATCACAATCATAATGTGTTGTCGATAGTAATCGCCAAACTGGCATGATATATATTTATATTTTTGGCATTATAGATATTTTTACAATAAAATCGTAACAAATAGGTGACTAGATATGGAAGATATATCTCATACAAGACGTATCAAATATATCCAATAAATTATATCACACAATCGGCTATGCGTGAATAAATTTTTCATATCATCACACACAGGAAAATTCGATTTAAGAGACGGCACGAATAAACAGAGATATGACGACAGTATATTTAGATTTAGGTAACACGATTAATTCATGCTTTATGTTGCATATTATTACATCGCAAGGTAGGCAGAGAAAGACAGAGAGAGAGAGAGAGAGAGAGAGAGAGAAAACTTAGTATTAAAACATTCCGTTTTTAATTTTCTGTCCAAATTAAATATATTGCCTGATATGTAGCTGAACTTAACGCTGCACTTTTTCTTGAAAGAGAGTATAAATAAGAGAGATCTCACTAAGACACGAGGGCCTTTTAATATAACTTTTATCTTCTGATGTGATGAAGAAAACTGCGCTATCAATTTCGTATAATGGATTTTATTGAATTACCTTATACCAATTATTAAAAAGATATATTCACTAATACTGTTGAGCTCGGAGCAGTGCCTGGGACTTGCATTCACAGGTGTAGGCTTCAGAGGCCTCTTTACAAAGCACTAAAACTCGCGTTCACTGCTCCAGCCCAATATAGCAAATTACCTCAAAGAAAATAAATACTTTTATATATTATTAACTAACATGGCTGCTTATCAAAGAACAATGTTGTCATAGCATATATGCTATGGCATATTGCAAATAAGTAAGACACAGTATATTATTATCGGTAAATAAATTTAAAAGGATTTTTTTCAAACAAAATAAATAATAAAATTATTACAATAGTTTATGGGTAGAGGACCTCAGCACCTATCAGTTTCATCCCCATAAATGTTCAGCGAATTTCAGTGGTTCAGTAGATATTAGGGAATTAATGACTTTTTGTAAAAATTCGGATTCATTAAAAAAATTGGCTAATACTGATCCTACTGTTGGGATTGTGGCCTCCGTTTTTTTTCCTTAAAATAGCCCAACAGTATGCCTTTCGTATCATATAATAATTTATAACTATCTGTTTATACGTCTTAGACAAAACACCAAAATAAAAATACTGCTGTAGTGAAAAAGAATATTGGTGGCCTTTTTCCAAAAGTAATTTTAAAAACTACTGCTATTTGTATAAAATATTCCCTTAAAATTTTATAAGGCTATTTCAATGGCGACATGTAAAAAAATGTGCTTGAATTATAAAACAGTAAATAATTGTTATTCCCATTTTGACAATTGATTAACTTTAAATTTTATTTTAATAACATTTTTTAGGCTATCTGAATTAATCACTTACAGAATATGTTTTATGAGTATTAGTAGTTTTAAAGATAGTCAGTAAAAAAAAATACTTGAAAAATATTTCTTCTACAGCCTCTAAAATTTAATACTAACCATCAGTCAAGAATATTACGGCCAATTGACGGCCTGTGCTTAGGATACTTTTCAAATATCAAAATATTTCTACTCAACAAATATTTCTTGACTGGTGAAAAATACAAATACTTGGGTAAATACCTAAAGAAGTCGATTTAAAGGTAGTCATTTCTCATAATGAGAATAACAATTATTTATTATTTAAATACATTTTTCAACAAGTTGTCATTAAGCTAGCCTTATGTAACTTTCAAAAATTATTTTACACAAAAATCTGTAGTTTTTAAAATTACTTCTGGTAAAAAATCACCAGTATTTTTTTTTCGCTACAGTCCCTGAATGTGTTTGTTAAAATTTAAGTGTTTAAAAAAAATATGTTTTTCAAAACTAAACAATTTAATTGTATAAGCCGATAGTATTAATTTGTTAAATGATACGAGAAGTTTATTAATATAGCCATTATAAGGAAAAAAACCACGGTCACAGACTCAACAGTTTTGGGTGCATTGATTGATCGGTCGATCACGTTACACCCTGTATGTCCTAATAGATAGCTAAAGAAAATAAAAAATTAAATCAGCTTCACACTGTATCTTCGTTCCCCACTTTCAAACAAATATTGAAGGCATTGCGTGTTGAGTGGCGTAACTCAACGTCGCTCTATACCTCGACACCAAATTGAAGAAATGAAAATATAAATTTAAATAAATATTTCATTCCTCCTCGAGTGGAGATCGAACCCACAATCGTCGCGTTACTTCGCGTCATACTTTTGAGCTCCTGTGCCATGACGGCCTCATATATAGTTTATGATCAACATAAAAAAAATAGTAAATATTTTTGTATTAAGTACAGTAATTGATATAAGAACTGTAAGCAATAAAAATATATATGTAGTTAACAATTGTAGCACCTCCTTTGCAAAAAGAAGTAGATTAAAAGTTAATATATTTCGCTTACAAACTATTACAATATCATAATTATTCATAACTACTCATTATATAAAAGAAAATATACTAAAACAACACAAAAACCAATCTTATCGAATTCTGAGAACACTAACGAAAATCAACCTCCAATTGTATACAATATAATGGATCTTATACAAATTAAGTAATAAAAATGTTAGAACATTTATGTAAGTAATTACAAAAGCACCTAATGGTACCTAGCCGTGACTAATTCTGTGAGAGCGTGTGTCGCATATAAAGGGAATTAGGCCCAGAGTAGAGACTGACGTATAATTTTCTTTGTCGCCTTAGTTATTCTATCTACTGCTAGCGGAACTGTTAATAGTAGTGCTGGTTGAAATGCTATTTTAGATTGATTAGGAAATGCTTGTTAGGCGGTATCCGTTTTCAGTGGGAAAACTAAAATTATCTATAAATTAAATTAAATTAAATTAAATTAAATCAGCTTCACGCTGTATCCCGCACACGGCAGGGTAGGCAGAGGGAACCTAGTGTTATGACACTCCGTTCCCCACTTTCTGCCGAATTCTGGAGGCATTGCGTGTTGAGTGGCAGAACTCAACGCCGCGCTTAACCTCGACACCAGAGCGAAGAAATGGAAATATAAATTTTAAGTAAATATTTCATCTCCTTGAGTGGGGATCGAACCCACAATCAGTCGGTTTTACAGTCACACTTCGTGCCGCTGCGCCACAACTGGTCTCAAAAATTATCTATAAATATATACAATATTTATATAGTTAAGTACAATACATCAAAATATGATGGTAAGTTGAAATCTGACTGAAAATTTGAATATTTAATGCGTAATTATTTAACCCTTTTAAAGTCTATATGAGTGTAAAAACACCCAGGTAGATTTGGTTTTTATTCGCTACACTCTTTAATTTTTGTCATAGCGTTTTGTACTTTTGTGTATCCTCCTGAATTGTATGTAGATCTTGAGAAGTGGTCGTTCTAACGCGCAATTTTTACCACACGCTTGCCTCCTGGGTGTATCAACACCCATACTAGCCATAGTACCATTCTAACCATAGTAACGTAAGTGTTGACCTTTCTTATTATTTTTATTGAATTACGCATGGAAAATGGAGATTAAGCATGCAATTAAGCTGACTGATGAAGAGAACTTATTAGAAGAAGATATTCATCAAGATGATTTCCAAAGTGTTGACGATTGAGAAGAACTTCTGTCTCATCTCTACGAGAACAAATGCAAATGTAATTAGAAAAAAATATATTTGGAAACGACTGAGAAACTAAAAGTTCTCTAATAATTTAAAGTTCTTGTTTGTCACACTTGTGAGGAAAAAAATCTTTGTTTTTTTTATATATAATTTATTAAAGTTAACCAGGTTAAGGGCAACATATTGTACTTAACAGAAATAAAAACTTTAGTTTGTATATGGATTTCATTTTGTTATAAAAACAAATCATATTTTTTAATTTTATTTTTTTCCGAGTTGTTTACAAAAAAATATATAAATAACTATTTATATTTATTAACATATATCCAAGCTAACTAGAAAAGTAAGTTGTTCACAATTTCTTACAGTTAATTAATAATTTCATTATTTTTAAAAATAAGGTGTTTTTACACCCATTATCTTAATGGGGTATGTAATTATGTAATTACATATTTACATAACTACTTAAGCGTTAAATAAGTCGTCGTGATGCAACGCAATGTTTGTAAGTTCGATTCTCTCGATATAAAATGAATTGTTTTTTTTCACGCTGTATTCCGAACACAGCAGGGTAGGCAAAGGGAACCAAGTGTTAAGACACTCCGTTCCCCACTTTCCGCCAATTTCTGGAGGCATTGCGTGTCGAGTGACGGAATTCAACGCCACGCTTTCTCCTCGACACCAGAGCGAAAAAATGAAAATATAAATGTAAATAAATATTTCATCTCTTCGAGTGGGGATCGAACCCAAAAACAGTCGATTTACAGGCACACTTTGTGCCCCTGCACCACGACTGGCCTCGACATCTATACTTGAAACGAAATATTTTTTATTTTTTTATACGTCAAGTACATTTTGTTTTCGCTTCACGCTGTATCCCGCAAACAGCAGGGTAAGTGGGGAAAACCTAGTGTTAAGACACTTCGTTCCTCATTGTAACATAACATATTACGTTTTTTGATATCATAATACCAAAAAACGAAAATAAACAAATTTAATAAAGTCCTTCATACAAAATTTATGTAAGTAATTTTGAAATTAGCATATAAATCAGTTATCGAAGTTGACGTCGGTCGTTTAGTATTTCATATCGGTACGAATTTTAATTCTAATGAGTTTTAAATTATGCGCGCGCGATATGTTACAATCGGAATTATACATTAGGGATTATAAATATTATATTAATAATGAGGCCGTCGTACGGC
This sequence comes from Heliconius erato x Heliconius himera, assembly GCA_013421005.1. Classification (NCBI taxonomy): domain Eukaryota; kingdom Metazoa; phylum Arthropoda; class Insecta; order Lepidoptera; family Nymphalidae; genus Heliconius; species Heliconius erato x Heliconius himera. Next base: position 18,276 of record JAATLQ010034901.1, on the reverse strand, counting down.
TAAACGCGACGGTTGTGGGTTCGACTTCTATCCGGGGAAATGAATGGTTCTCATTGGAAAGCGGAGAAAAAGCTACAAGATTTCAGACCCCCGGGCTCCTCCTATACCTTCGCCCATGACAAAATGTCATCAGGCGTAAAACTAAAAAAAATGTGTATTGTATCTTCAAGTAATAAAAAAATTCTGACAAATCATTGACAAAAAATACTTGGGATAAGAAAGGAATAAAGAAAGAATTTTAACAGAATATCCAAAAATCAATATATTATGTAGTTCATACAGACTCCTAGTATTCGAACTCGTTACCCTTTCCTTGTTTTAAAGAGCTACTACGGTTCCATAATCGAAATCATACTAAGAATAAAATATTACTTTATAAGACTTACGTGTTGGTTGAAAGCCTCTAACGTCAATCGTAATTAGTAATTGATGCACTGAATTTTTCATTAGAAATCGAAGAATGGGCCAGGTGCACTTTTCCAGCTGCATATTAAATCACTTGGATACGGCCTTCGTGTTAATTTTACATTGTATGGCACGATAGTTTAAAGATAATAAGCGGGAACATATTACTTCTAGTATATGAAAGTTTATTAATATTTACTCGTATTTTTATAGAACAGCTTCATTTTTGAGCTGAGAGAACAAAAAAATATTTGTAAAAACAAAAACCCCGACTGCATAAAACTAAAAAGAAAATAAACAAGCCCAATAGTTTATTAGGATTAACATTCGGGACCTCTTTAAATTATACGGGGTTCCTGGTAAAAATTTTATTGATTGAAGAATTACTTATAGGTCCCGACTGTTATTGCTAATAAACTATTGGGCTTGTTTATTTTATTTTTAGTTTTATGCAGTCGGGGTTTTTGTTTATACAAATATTTTTTTTATTTTTCACTTTTTGGTTAAGATTTATTATGGTAATGATATCATGATATATCTTTTTGAAATCCTGAAATTGAGCTCTTGAATTTGATACCCATATTGTAGTATTCGAACCAATTTTTTTTTTCACTAAGTCCAATGGCATACCACAGCCGCCATGATTATTTTTTATTAACGTCACCTATCTAAGAACACTTGGGCTGCTAATACGAATCTAACGATACCTCAAATATGTAAATCCGTTCAGCGGTTCTGGAGATACAAGGTAATAAAGAATATTACATACATACAAGATACGCGCGAAAAACATAACCCTTCCTTAGCAGTCGGGAATTACAGAGCTGATGACAGAGCTGACACCGGTGCTAACGCGTTTGTTTCGGCACTCTTACTCAGTCGGCGTAGTCCCAGACTCATGGAAGAGCGCTCTTATCCACCCGATCCCAAAGAAAGGCGATGGTTCCGATCCATTTAACTACAGGTCTATTGCTATAATAACCTCCCTGCTCTCAAAAAGCATGGAAAGCATCATCAATAGCCAGCTCTTGGTTTATCCAGAGGATCACCGATTGATTAATGACCGACAATATGGCTTCCGCCATGGTCGCTCAACCGGTGATCTTCTGGTTTACCCTACCCACCGCTGGGCTGCGGCTATTGAAAGCAAGGTAGAGGGCCTGACAGTTAGTTTGGACATGGCTAAGGCCTTTGATCGAATGTGGCATGAGGCGCTCCTGGTTAAACTTCCAACCTATAGGCTTCCCCAGAATTTATGCAAGTGGTATCGCCAGCTTTCTCACTGGGCGCAGCATCAAGGTCAATGTCGACGGTTTTTGCTCTAAACAAATGCCCGTGAATGCTGGCGTTCCCCAAGGCTGCGTGCTGTCCCCTATACTGTATCTTCTGCATATCAATGACATGTTAGAGGATTCTAGTATTCATTGCTATGCAGATGATAGCACAGTGGACGCCGAATACTCCGGCCGAGCAAGTCTTTCTCTGAACAGTACCGAAATAAACTTGTTTCTTCTGTTGAGGCATCCCTCGACAATATCTCCTCATGGGGTGAAAGAAACTTAGTTCAGTTCAACCCCCTGAAGACACAAGTTTGCGCGTTAACCACAAAAATAATCCCATTTATCGTATCGTCAGTCTTTCCAAACACGGGGAGTGTACAGCCGCGCCCAGTATCAGTATATTGGGCCTTAATGTTTCGAGTGACTGCCAGTATCGCGATCATCTGGAAAGCAAGGCCAAGTTGACTTCGAAGAAACTGGGGGTTATCAACAGAGTGAGACGGTACTTCGGCCTCATAGGGAGTACTGTTCTCATCTCTGGGCTGGTGCACCCCAGTATCAGATTGAACCATTGGATCGCATACTACGTAGAGCCATTCGAATCATTGGGGTCCCCAATGATTCGAATGATCTGTGAAAGGCTAAATACTTTGGCTTTGCGTAGAGACGTCTCCTCGCTGTGCGTTGTCTATCACATTTATCAAGGGGAGTATTCTGAAGAACTGTTTGACCTGTTACCTGTCGCCGAATTTTCTAACCGCACATTACGTCATAAGCTAAAATATCATCCACACCACATGGATACGTGGCAATCCACTACTGTGCAATTTCAGAAATTAAAATCGCATGGACGTTAAGCTAATAAGTCAGGATAACGTGCAGGACCGCTTTGGGCATTAATGTGTAGGACATTGAAATTCTTAGGAAAATTGGAAAATGTGTCGACATGTAGATTGGAGAGAGGAACGGAAGTACTGTGAAAACTACATTCAGATGAAGATGATAAAGAACAAAATGAGTCATCGTCTGAGTTAGATGAAATATTATCATCATATTACGTATACCATTAAATAAATAAAAAAAAACGTAATATAAATACTAAATTATATAATCTAATAAATGTAACAACTAAAAATAAAAAATAAAATAAAATGTGCGCAGATCACATTATTTACCATCCTTCACCACCAGCAGTAACAAAAATAATAATAATAATAAAGCGGTAGAAAATTGCATACAATATACCTTACAGCAGACACCAGTAATAACAAAAAAATAATTTTATAACCTCAGACTACTTACACAAACAAAAAAAACGATAAAAAAAAAGACAAAACTAATAAAGCTACTTCGTATCTACACACTATACTATAGTAACAAAAATCACAAGGAAGTTAAAAATAATAATAATAAATATTTATATCATAGTCGTCGTCGTGGCGCAGCGACACGAGGTGTGACTGTAAAATTGACTGCTTGTGGGTTCGATCCCCACTCGAGGAGATGAAATATTTATTTAAATTTATATTTCCATTTCTTCGCTCTAGTGTCGAGGTTAAGAGCGGCGTTGAGTTCTGCCACTCAATACGCAATGCCTCCAGAATTCGGCAGAAAGTGGGGAATGCAGTGTCTCAACACTAGGTGTGTGCGTGATACAGCGTGAAGCTGATTTATATTATAACTAAAATATACATAATATATACACTAGGAAAAAAAATCCACAATTATGATATCATAAAACAATATTGTCTATTACATAATAAAGTAACTAATAAACACACCAGTAGCTTTCTTTATGTTATGATTTTTTTTAGCTTTATGCTGTAACTCGGACATAGCAGCGTAGGTAGAGGAATTCTAGTTTTAAGACACTATATTTCCCATTTTCTGCCGACTTCTGGAGGCAGTGCGTGTTGAGTGGTGAAACTCAACGCCACGCTTTGCCTCGACACCAGAGCGAAAAAATGAAAATATTAAATATTTTATTTTATCGAGTGGAAATGGAACCCACAGTCTATCGCGTTTACAGTCACTCACTAGTGCTCCAGCGCCATGACTGGCTTCATCATTATTCAGAAATATAATATAAAAATAGTGCATATTATATACCATCATAAACATAAATGTAAAATGAGAGCCAAGTTCAGTAATATGATGCCTTGGTTGTTGACTTCAGCGATAAAAAAATTTAGATGTAAATGTGTGCCAAGTTTAATGGTCAGTCCTAAAAATTATTTTTAACAATATAAAATATTTTATTACAGATTTTATAACAACTTAAAATGTCCTATCTTCTTATAACTTTAGAGGCTATATCTACGTGTAAGATTTAACTTGGCTAGTTATAACTAGTGACGATAACCAAAAGTATTGCCTCCATCAAGCCATACACCCATTTTAGTGAGCACCTACATCGTATAAGTACACCCATTCAAAATTTGAAACTAGTAGCACTTGTAATAACGAAAGTTCATAGGAAATGTTAACCCCAAAAGCAACCCCTTAGGGGTGGGATAAATTCAAATATCCGTCTAATTGAGCACCTACGTACTACAAAGAACACCCATACAAAATTTTAAATTCCTAGCACTTGTAGTTTCTGAGATTTCGTGATAAGTAAATGAGTGATAAATATATTATCTGCCCAATTAGAGGTATCTTTCTTCTGAAATTGTGATGATGGAGGCTTTGTTTTAACATTTCCCTTCAAGTTTTATCAGAAAGAAAGAAAGTATCACCAAACGTCACGGATTTTGCATATCTCTTTCGTCCTGTCCACTGTCATCATCCTCTTCATACAGGTCCTCCGGGTCCTCATGCTATCTTACGTAATTTTCCTCCAGCATCATCTTTACTGTATTTTCAAATGTCAACCAAAGTCTCTCTGTGCCTCTCTTGTGTTTTTTTGCTATTCATTTGTCATTCTTTCTGTCGACGTCTCCAAAGTGCCTGAACACATTCTTCTATTTTCTCGTGATATTTTCGTTTGTACCTCCCACTGTGTACCTCTTCATTGCGGATTTGAGCAGCTAAACTGATTCCCCATATCCTACAAAACAATAGCATACACGCTCCACAGCACTCATTTTTCTTTTGCTGTCGTAATGCAGCGTCGTACCAGCACTGCATTGTATAACTATTCGCATTCTGGCGATCTATCATTAAATAAGCATTGCTTCATTTTTGATTGCCTGATGTACATCAGGCAATTTACTTTCAGTTTACAATGTTTTTCCATTCATATTTCCTTGGAAAAAGTTATACGAATACAAATAGAACATCGAAGCTAGCATGGCGTAGCATTGAATGTCAAATTCAGTCGATATGCAAGGCGTACATAGGCTGACAGGTAGATGGTAGACAGGTTTTTCAAGTTCACAAAAGCACAGAAAACTTTCAACAGTTTATGGCCAAACGTTTTTTTTTTTCATGATCATTTGGTGAGTGAAGATCTTATTCATGCACTCTCTTCCAGGTGTTAAGAGTCCTTGGGGTCTCCCACAATAGACTTCGTTTTAGACTTTTTTGTCCTATTTTTGTCCTATCACGCTGTATCCCGCACACAGCAGGATAGGGAACCTAGTATTATGACACTCCATTCTCAACTTTCTGCTGAATTTGAAAATGTATTTATTTTTACTGCTCCTAATATTTTTGATATATATTGCGTTTTAAATTGTAAGTGTGACGATTATTGGAAAAAGAAAAATTTTCCGTACTTAAAAACCTAGCATATTTTTTTGATTAAAACATAGTATATATTTTTGGTAATTACAGTGAATATATTCTACTAAAGAAATATTTGTCTCAAGTCACTAGTGAAATATGTCAGAACGAGCCTTACATTGAATGGCACAGAACCTGCCCTTACAATCCAAGATCCAAATATATTGAGGCTATCTAAGGATTTACTCTCTTACTTCAGGCGGGCGAGGGGCCACTGATTATGCTCATAGCGAAACTCTTGAAAAAAATGTATATTTTTCAATGGTGGTGGAGAATGGAAAGCTTTGCGACAAACAATAATACCTATTTTTACTCTTGCAAAAATTAGGGATAGGTTTCCATTGATTAGCGAGTATACCAAAGAGTTTGACGAATATCTTGATGGTCTAATGCAATTAAAAGAGACAATTGAAATGCAATCATTGATGGCACTATACAAAATGAGATTTGTTATGACATACACCATATGGTGTTAACGCTCACACTTTGGAACACAACGTAAAAGACAATCCTTTTGCTACCATTGGTGAAAATATCTTCGATATATCGATCAAAAGGAGGTTGAAACTCTTTGTGGCCGTCTTTACGGTTTAGGGCTTGCAATGTTTGATGAACAAGTGCCTGTGTTTTTTAACATAATGTTCAATGAAACTTATTGTGGTATTCGAAACGATTTTTTTTTCATTAAGTCCAATGGCGTTCCACAGCCGCCATGATTGTTTTTTTAACGTCACTATCTAAGAACACTGGGGCTTCTAATAGGAATCTAACGATACCGCAATTATGTAAATCCGTTCAGCGGTTCAAGAGATATGAGTAATAAATAATATTACATACATACATATAAGATATGCGCGAAAAACATAACCCTTCCTTAGCAGTCGGGAAAAAAATACAAAAGAGAAGTTAACAACGAATTCTTTGGGTATCAATCGCTGTCATTATTTGCTGTGGGCTACAAAACATCATCAGGTACTATGACAGCGAAAAACAAATATATACAAGGATAGATTGATAGAAGAAATAGATGCTTATTTTCTTATGCAAATTGATGTTATCGAAAATTGATTGTGTCAATGAACTGCCATATCTCGAGGCTTGTGTTCATGAAACGCGTGAAAAAAAACTCATGAAGCTATAGGGATCACACTACCAACAGAGCTATTAGAGAAAGGTGATCATGTACACGTACTCGTGTATCATTTACACAGAATTCCTCAAGTCTTTACTAAACCTGAATTATTCAGTTCAGAACGATTTTATGGAGAAGAGAGGAAAAGGATCAACCCATTTTCTTACTTGCGCTATTGAAACAGGCCTAGAATAAGTCTTGGTAAGAATGTGTACTTTAATTTTTTAATCTTGTCCTATACATAAAGTTAATTTAATGGCTTCAAAGATTTTAATATTTAAACTATATAAACATTTTTAGTAAGATATAAAGTTAACATTTCTAATGAGATATAAATAAAAATAAAATAAAAATATTTTATTTTCAAGCCTATGTTGCTTGAAAATAAAATATTTTTATTATATTTATTTATAAATTTAATAAAACTATGTGATGCACATTTCTTTTTTTATATATTACTGTAATATAAAAACCTCAAGGTTGCATGTTATTCGTGGAAAATTTTAATAAATGATTATTAGATGCTTAATCGATCTAATAATTATGAGATTCAGTTGGCAATGTGTGTAAATGAACGTGATTTTTGTGGATTCGAATGACTAAGGATTTGTACTGATATAAAAATTCTATATAAATATATAATATTTTATAAATAAACATCAGAAGATATGTATACAGAATGGAAGGGTTAGCACCACTTTTAATGAAACCATAGTTTTAACTACTCCATAAAAGCCTAATACAATTATTATTTTTTTCCCCAAAAATAAAAAAGTGATTTTTTCAAACAAAATAAACAATAAAATTGTCGTTTTAAAATAAAACGCTATTTATCAAGAACGACGCACACATGCGTATGCGTTTACGTTATTCGGATCTTTGCGTAACTGCGTTACACGAAATACAGGTGTGAATAAACATCGTGAAATGAAAAAAAGTCCTACGTCGCAACTGTTGAGTTATCTTGATTAATTTCTTTAGGTATGGGTTTGAAATATTTTACCCTATATGCTGTTTCCGTAAAAGGAGCGCTGCCTCTTCCATCCTGTATAATACCTAATTAAACATACATATATTATACATATGGTATAAGTATAGGTGGCAATGTAAGAATTTACAGATGTCAATTCAGAGGACATGGAAATATAGTTTTAGAAGTCGCTTAAAAATAGTTAAAGATAATGCACCGCAAGGTAAGGTATTCCATAGTTGGGAGAATGTGATAGTAAAAGAATTGCTGATGAAGGAAGACATAAGTAATTTTTAGAGTTAAATCAAATGATATGATGAGGTTAATAAATCAAACAGCACACAGTAAAGAAGATTGAGAATATGAAGATTTGTGATTCATGTGGATCCACTTGATCTTGTCAGATTTTGTACTCGCTCAAGTCTGTTTAATTACTCCTCTTTTAAATCAAGATTACAACTGTCAGCATAATCAAGAATTGGTAAAAGCAAAGACTGTGCTAACACAGTTTTTGTTGGAATAGGTAAGAAATTAAGTAGCCTGAAAAGATATCCGCTCACTTGCGGATCCCAGAACATAATATGATCGATGATTGTATGAATTATTGGGTTGCGAAACTTACATAATTGAACTAAATTTAGAAAATTGTGTATTTTGCGCGGCAAGTAGGGGACGGAAGCGTCTTAGTGGGAATAGAGTATCTTAACACTATGCTCCCAGTTCCCTCCCCCCCGAAAATCCCCATGATAAATTATACACTAAAACCTTCCTTAGGAATCATATTAACCTATCTATCAGATAATCATAATAATCTATATATTGGTGAAAACGACATGAACATCCATACAGTAGTTTTTCATGCTTATCGCGTACAGACGCGGTATATAGACGCGGTGGAGGACATTGTATTATAATATGTATAGAAGTGTATATTTATTTTTGAACAAACCAACTGACCTTGAGGAGTTATTTGCTTTTTTACAACTCTTATGACCAAATCTTTTATGTTTTAGGACCATACGTATATATTAATATATTTATTATATTTGGAATCATTTATTAATGGTGATAACAACCGATCGATAACTTTGAAATTATCGAAATTTCATATAAAGACTTAAGAGACTTTATATAAAATTTCCTAAATACTTCTGTATTAAATATTTTTATTGAGATATGTTTGAGAAATTTATTCGTTTAATCAATTAAAAAAGGATCAAAGGATCTGTGAAGAATTACTTTACGATGATGTTTTTGGCATATAAGAAGTACACCAAATTAAAAAGTGCAAATGATGCACAAAAGATTTCGCTGGGTAGGATTATTATTTCTGATATGAGTAGATTTCAGAATTTACCTAAGTCGAGCACAGGCAGCCTATTGCATGGTCTTACTTTATATGTAATATGTAACTAGTTTTTGACTAAACATTGAGACGGAAAAGCGATTCGAACAATCATTATCATCAAAAGTGAAATAACAAACATAATAATTTTTACGCTCTAAAATCATGGTCACCCTAATAGTCCAAATATTGTATACTATGATAATTCACATTCTTTAATAATTATACCACGTTCAAATTTTGTACGGTGTTGACGTTGAAAATGTATTTATTTTTACTGCTCCTAATAGTTTTGATATATATTGTGTTTCGAATTGTGACTAAAAACGACGATTATTGGAAGAAGAGAAATGTTCCGTACTTAAAACCTTGTATATTTTTTGGTAATTACAGTGAATATATTTTACTAAAGAAATATTTGCCTCAAGTCACTAGTGAAATATGTCAGAAATTTTCGAAAGAGCCTTACATTGGAAGTTTTTATGGCACAGAACCTGCCCTCATAATTCAAGATCCAAATATATTAAAGCTTGTGCTTTCTAAAGATTTCTCTTACTTCAGCGGGCGAGAGGCCACTGATTATGCTCATAGCGAAACTCTTACAAAAAGTATATTTTTCAATAGTGGTGGTGAATGGAAAGCTTTGCGCCAAACATTAACACCGCTTTTTACTGTTACAAAACTTAGAGACATGTTTCCATTGATAAATGAGTGTACCAAAGAGTTCGACGAATATCTTGAAGATCTAGTGCAATCAAAAGAGAAAATTGAAATGCAATCATTGATGGCACGATACACAATGAGGTGTGTTATGACATGCATATACGGTGTTAACGCTCACACTTTGGAACACAACGTAAAAGACAATCCTTTTGTTACCATCGGTGAAAAGATCTTCGATGTATCGATCAAGAGGAGCTTGAAACTCATATTCCGCTCTATATGGCCGTCTTTATTTTACGGCTTAGGACTTGCAATGTTTGATGAGCAAATACCTGTATTTTTTAACAAAATGTTCAAAGAGGCTTATGACAATCGACTGGCAAGTGGCTCTACTAGAAGTGATGTTGTTGATCACTTTTTAAAATTGAAGGAGAAAAAATATTTAATTTGCGATACCTTTAGCAATTTGAAGCTTGAAAAAAAAATAACAAAGATAGAAGTTACCAACGATTTATTTGGATTTCAATCGCTTTCATTATTTGCTGCTGGCTATGAAACAACATCAGCTACTTTATCATTCTTACTATATGAACTAGCGAAAAACAAACATGCTCAGGATAGATTGATAGAAGAAATAGATGCTTATTTTCTTAAACAAAATGGTGTTATCGAATATGATTGTGTCAATGAACTGCCATATCTTGAGGCCTGTATTCATGAAACGCTTCGTTTATATCCTGTACTAGGTCTGTTAACTCGGGAAGTTATGGGGCAGTACACACTACCTACAGGATTAACATTAGAGAAAGGTGATCGTATACACATACCCGTGTATCATTTACACAAAAATCCTGAAGTCTTCCCAGAACCAGAATTATTCCGTCCAGAACGATTTTACGGAGAAGAGAGGAAAAAGATTAACCCATTTTCTTACTTGCCATATGGAAACGGACCTAGAATATGTCTTGGTAAGAATGTTACTTAAATTTTCTAATGTTGTCCTAAACATAAAGTTAAGCAAGTCACATTTATGATAACTTACATAAATATTAAATATTTTAAAATTGAAATTATATTATCATTTTAAATAAAATAACTAAGGCGTTAGTATTAAGAAAGATAGAGAGAACTTATAGATACAAGATATTTCGATCTCTGCTTTCATTACAGTTGACAAGTTGATTGGCAGAAATTCGGCTTTCCTAATAAAAAGAACAATCTTTTTTCTAAATTTTTTCTTATTACAGGTATTAAATTTGCAAAGATGCCTATGAATGCTGGAATTTTAACAATATTCCGAAAATATAAGCTTGAATTATCTAAAGAGATGCCGTTAAAACTGAACTTTCAAGCAGCCGGACTTGTCACACACTCCACCGATAATATATATATAAAATTTATGGATCGGAACTCTTAAAACATATTGACTATTTAATAAATTTATAACTGCTAAAATTGCTTACAAAAAGACCTTACCTACGACTATTGTATTGAATATATAATTAAAGATTTATAATGATACAATAATTCTATATAAATATATACCATAAGCTTTATTCAATGTGTTTATCACTTAACGATGGAATAGGTAGTACAAAGAAGAAATCACTAAATATTCTGTGAATTTATTAGTGGTTAGGTGCATCGTGAGTCAATGAGAGAAACTCAAAGTAACTTTGTGACCAAAGTGTAGGTCTAAGGGAGGTGTTTTAAATACGTATTAACGCTCACCTCTGTCTGAGCTTGTCTCTACCTAATTTTACAAGATCTGTATTGTTAATGTAAAAATATGGAATTAGACAAATTTTAGTAATGTTACCAAAATACTTTTCCCATATATATCCTAAACTAAGTACAATAATAAAACAATATTTCCATATAAATTAATATTTTCATATTTTTCCTTGACTACATATATTTATTTATTGGAGAACTTCTTTTTAATGGTCCCTAACACCTACATACCTTTTTTTAATGTGAGAATCCCCCATTACAATCAAGCGCTTTAGCAAATCATGTGGGTCTCAATGACCGCCAGATACAGGCCATTGCTACGGGCGCCAAGGGACTCTTCTATAACCATGGCACGTTCTGAAGTCAATGCTGGTGGGTTACTACTAATTACTAGGCATTAGACATATTTAGGATATCAGGTTTTGAAACCAAAGATCAGCTTCAAAATACGGCGCCCTGGTACGTGCAGAAAACACTTGCACAAGTATGGAAGTATTTACTTAAGTCACGAGTTCGAGTACCATGAGGCTCAATACAAGAGTAAGATAGTCCGAGTCTGCCCGAATACGATCAAATTTACGAAGCATTTGCCATACGATCGGGTACAGGGTTTGGGTTCTTCATTCTAATTGTCATAAATTAAGGTGTAATTGCGTAACCATTATGCATTCAAATTCCTTTTGTTAATACGCCACACATTCACTCTTATTTTTAATGTCAAAAGACTCACTATTGCTTATATTTTATAATTAATTTCTAAATATCCTGTTATTATTTATTTCGCACTTCCGGAAGTAAAAGTTTTGTTTTATTTTACAATAAAATTCTAACAAAAAAATTACAAAGCCACAAAAACATAATTTACATACATATGTCCGTATATCAACAATCCTTTGTTTTTATTAAAGATTGCCTGTAAGAGATTGTTTGCAGCAATAAGGCCGCCTTTGCATACATGTTTTTATTTATTTCTTTTCTATGCTAGTTTTACTTTTCTGTATTTTTTTTTAATTATTATTTGTGAGCAATAAAGAATAAACTATTTAACTAACTAATTTTTATTTATTATACTCAAATAAGAAACAAACTTATTTGGAATAAAAAAGTACATGATTTTAATTCTTATTTATCAAAAAACAATACAGGATACGGACCAATTTCCTAGGCAAGTGTTTTGACTTTTTGTTTTCTTTTTACTTTAATTGGACTGCCTTGCTTTGCCTTCCAGTATTGCCATCCGTTTCGCGTAGCAGCCGTACTGATAGTATGGTACTGACAAATATTTATAAATTTTAGCCCTGATATTACACCAACATTTGGTTTCATTACATTTGGTAATTTTATGAACTCGTACTAAGAAGCCCTGCTATTTGATTTTGCAAGAACTTTTTATCTCTAGTTACCACTGCCGACCGAGTAAGGCGCAATTTTGGCTCATCAGCCGATATAAGCTCGACTGCTACCGCCTTCTTCTTTAGCTTGCGCACCATTAGGCCTCGTTCGCACGGCGACTTTTTGTAGTACGACAAAAAGTAGTTTCAATAGAACAAATGTATTCGCGTGGATACGTTTACACGGAAGAGATTTTAAATCGCGGCTAAATTTTATCGCGCGCTGCTTCATTTCAAGCGCCCGGCGACTGAAATAAAACATATGGAACTCCCTACTGCTGTTCTGACGAGAGACAAAAAGTCGCTTGCATTACGGTCAGTACGCCGCGAGCATTCAAAGTGGTCGTACGCTTATTTATAGCAACGGAACGTGGCTACGGTGTTGTCGCAGATAAATCCCGAATTTCTCATTATATCAGGATTTTCCAACCTTTTCTTGATCAAAGACCACTTCTATGTCATTTTTGGTAGCAGGTACCACTGTGTAGGTATAATAAAGATTAACTATGATAATAAAATAGAAACTTTAACTAAAACTAAAAATATTTTTACGAGAAACTTCTGAAATTATCCGCGAAGGCAACTCTAATCTGAATCTCGAAAACGGCTCCAATAATTAGATTTTTGGAGAGCGATAAATCGACCTAGTAAGTTTCATTTTTAGAAAACGATGTTATTTGACGTATTATCAATGTTTTTAAAAAAATGTAAAACGGCTACAAAATATCATTGAATACAAAGGTAAATTTCACAATTTGTACTGTAGTTATAATAGCTCAACTGGGGAGTCGGGAGTTCTCACAAGCAGAAGATCTTGGTTTGCGTCGAGGATTAGTTTTCTTTTTTTTATATTTTTCCCTCTTTTTCTTTTTTTTTTTAATATTCAATTATTATCTAAATATAATTTTTCATTATTAAAAATATAATTTACAAAAAGAGTCGGTTCTCGGTCATTCCGGCATTATTTTTTTAAACGTAAGAAAATAATATAAGGCATTTACAATAATTATAATATAAAATCTTTAGTTCTAAAATAAAATTGTAATTACATTAAATTTACAATTAATATAGATTATTATTAATTATTATCAATAAAATACTAAACGGGCACAAAGATGTTACTGTAACGCGGCGGTTGTGGGTTCGATCCCCACTCGGGGAAATTAAATATTTATTTATATTTATATTGTCATTTCTTCGCTCTGGTGTCGAAGCAAAGAGAGGCGTTAAGTTCCGCCACTCAGCACGCAATGCCTCTAGAATTCGACGGAAAGTGAGGAACGGAGTGTCTTAACACTAGGTTTCTTTTGCCTACCCTGCTGTGTGTGAGACAGAGCGTGAACCAAATTAATTTATTTAAAAAATCGATACTGCTAGTACTTTTGCTTTAACCTTTTTAACGTCTTACTGCCGTGAAAGACGGATAAAAAGTGATTTAAAATCGCTCGTATGAACAGGCAAATTGTACGCGATATAAAATCTCTTTCGCCGGGTATTTACGCTGCTACTTTTTGTCTCCCGTGCGAACGAGGGGTTAAGGCCTCGTTCGCACGGCGACTTTTTGTAGTACGACAAAAAGTAGTTTCAATAGAACAAATGTATTCGCGTGGATACGTTCACACGGAAGAGATTTTAAATCGCGGCTAAATTTCATCGCGCGCTGCTCCATTTCAAGCGCCCGGCGACTGAAATGGAACATATGGAACTCCCTACTGCTGTTCTGACGAGAGACAAAAAGTCGCTTTCATTAGGGTCAGTACGCCGCGAGCATTCAAAGTGGTCGTACGCGTATTTATAGCAACGGAACGTTGCTACGATGTTGTCGCAGATAAAACCCGAATTTCTCATTATATCAGGGTTTCCCAACCTTTTCTTGATCAAGGACCACTTTTATGTCATTCTTGGTAGCAGGTACCACTGTGTAGGTATAATAAAGATTAACTATGATAATAAAATAGAAACTTTAACTAAAACTAAAAATATTTATACGGGAAACTTCTGTAATTCTCCGCGAAGGCAACTCTAATCTGAATCTCGAAAACGGCTCCAAAAATTAGATTTTTAGAGCGATAAATCGATGTAGTAAGGCTTCATTTTTAGAAAACGATGTTATTTGACGTACTATCAATGTTTTTAAACAATGTAAAAGGGCTACAAAATATCATTAGAATACAAAGGCAAATTTCACAATTCATACCGTAGTTATAATAGGTCAACTGGAGAGTCGGGAGTTCTTACAAGCAGAGTCCTTGGTTCGCGTCGAGGGTTATTTTTCCTCTTTTGTTGTATTTTCCCCCCTTTTTTCTTTTTTTTATCAGCTTCACGCTGTATCCCGCACACAGCAGGGTAGGCAGAGGGAACCTAGTGTTAAGACACTCCGTTCCCCACTTTCTGTCGAATTCTGGAGGCATTTTGTGTTGAGTGGCAGAACTCAACGCCGCGCTTAACCTCGGCACCAGAGCCCGAATAAGACTAAATGAATAAAAATTATAAAAGATGTTTAATTTCTTTGAAAATGTTCATGTTTGTAAGTATAACGAGATTTTAAAATCATTTATAACCAGTGGCTGTCGTGGAATAAAATATTATGAGCTGTGTAGTAAATCTTATAATCCGTGATATAATTTCATTTTTCCCGAGCTTTATCATAAGTTTAGTTTTATGTACTGAAAAAAAAATCAACTTCACGCTGTATCCCGCACACAGCAGGATTATTTATTAGGCAGAAGCAACCTAGTGTTAAGACACTTCGTTCCCCATTTTTCGCAGAGTTTTGGAAGCATTGCATTTGAGTGGTGGAACTCAACGCCGCCCTTTGTCTGTACACCAGAGCGAAGAAATAGAAATATAAATTTAAATAAATATTTCATTTCTTGATTTCACAACCAATCAGTTTACAGTCACCGGTCCGGTCTATACGATGTAATGTGAAGTACATTATTTTATTATTAACTATTTTATATATAATACTATAAAATAAATATTTTTTGACATTTTTTTTGCTTTACATTTTTAACCGACTTAAAAAATGAGCATCAATTTGCCGTTTTCTTATGAGCTACTATATATACTACAGATAGAAATACAGATACACTGTCACACTGCCGCGTATAAATTAATAATACCTCTTTTTTTAGAGTCGGGGCGTTCAAAAAAATGGTAATTAGACGTATAACATAAGTCTCTATATCTAAAAAAAATCCTTTTATCTACTATGTAATATATAAAATCGAACAAACGTAGGATTTATAATAGTTAACTTTTGAATCGTGCTAATTACAATAAATCGTGTCATTTCATACTTTGACGATCAGTTTTACTTCCTAATTTTGTACGAATTATATACATACTATAATATATGGAGCATATATGTATTAACATACGAGCTCCATTTCAATATAACTACTAATTTTAAATTCACATACAGATTTTAGTTCACATATTTGCATTCATACATATAGATATGAGCCCAGTCGTGGCACAGATGCACATGTTGTAACAGTATGTACCTTGGATATAAGTTGTAAAATAAATAAATAATAATAATAAAATATGCATGACAATACACATAAATAACATAGTTAATTATAAATAATACAATCCATATATTTTTAATATCATTTTAAACTTGACTATACTCTATTAACTATGGCATGAGACAAAATGTAAACAAAAAAATTCTGTTTCTCAAACTTTAACGTATTTTTATTACAAATTGTGCATAAATAAATTAAATAGTAATTTATTTATGCACAAGTTGTACTAAAAGGTACTTAACTATGAGGATAATAAAACTAAATATATCTATTATTCAATAATTATAGGGTAAAATATTTCAAATGTATACCTAAAGAAATTAATCAAGATAACTCAACAGCTTAGACGTAGGTTTTTTTTTTTCATTTCACGATGTTTGTCCATACCTATATTTCGTGTGACGCAGTTACGCATAGATGCGAATAACGTAAACACATACTACTACAAAAATACTACTAAAGGTTAAACAACTTTCAAACTTGCCGCCAATATCTACGACTCGATTTCGGAATGAGGCGTATGCGGCGGTTTCCCTTTGATAGGGCGTTAAGTATGCGTGCATCGTTCTTGACAAATGGCGTTTTATTTTAAAACAAAAACTTTATTATTTATTTTGTTTGAAAAAAACACTTTTTCATTTCTGGGAAAAAAAACTTGTATTAGGCTTTTATGGAGTAGTTAAAACTATGGTTTCATTTAAAATGGTGCTAACACTTCCACTCTGTATGATCAATTTTTTGCATCTTTTGCTTTTCTTTTATCGCATGGTCAATTAAAAGTACTGTTGTAGTTTTTATTAACAAAAGCAACAAGAGTTACAACGGAATAACGAAAATTTAATGAAAATAACTGAAAATGGCGAATATAATCTGACAGATAACAAAATATTTTAATATAAAATGTTTGTTCGTCATATTTACAGTATGTACTTTATTTTTATATTATTAAAATGTGTGTCAAGTTTGAGAAGAAGTTTGCCTTTGGGTGTTTTTACATATCAAGTTTTTCTGTGCAATATACCTATATAATTTTTTCGAATTCATAATAATATTAATTATTATCGTTTTGTTTGGTAGGTGGCATATTGTTGATTGTTTTGTTTGACAATTTAAGACTTGTGCTAGATTATTATTTAATAAATACTTTCCTTATTTCAGTGAAATAGAAAACAATGATGGTGACCAGTGCAAGAAATTTAGCTATCACTAAATGTTGTAGCTTATAAGAAATGTATGGAAAATAAAGTTGATAAAATTACAACACATGGAAAGTCAAATTAAGAAATAAAAAATATTAATATAAAGAGCGAATTTATAATTTATATTTCCATTTCTTCGCTCTGGTGTCGAGGTTAAGCGCGGCGTTGAGTTCTGCCACTCAACACGCAATGCCTCCAGAATTCAGCAGAAAGTGGGGAACGGAGTATCTTAACATTAGGTTCCCTCTGCCTACCCTGCTGTGTGCGGGATATAGCGTGAAGCTAATTTAATTTAATTTTTAATATAAAGAGACAAATTAAAAAAAATAGGTAATATTTTTTTAATAATAAAATTTTTTACAATACACATTGTTTTCCTTAGACACACCTCCAAAAAAAGTAAAAATATAATTTACTAACAATCTTTTCCCTTCTTAAGCAATTAATAAAACTAAATATATTAACAATTATTCATCTTATAAGGAAATGATTTATGAAAGATGTTTTTTCTGTGATATCTTCTACTGCAGTGCTGTTCCTATTATCTACTGTCATGAAGGTACTTCTACTCCTGGTACTACCGTAAAATTAAAATGTTTGCAAACGGAGTGCCATAATAGAAAATTGTCTTTCAAATGGTCTAAAAATATAAAATTTATATATTAGGTATATAATGAATGAATACAAATAGCTTTAATACTAGTTACACATAATGTTAATAAATAGTATTTTTTTTTATTTATGTAAAATCTCATAGCTTACACTTTACATATGATCCGTATAGTTTTTTCCATACCATTTATATATATATATATATATATATATATATATATATATATATATATATATATATATATATATATATATATATATATATATATATATATATATATAT
>JAATLQ010034900.1:10670-25409 GCA_013421005.1 Heliconius erato x Heliconius himera | reverse complement strand
AAGAAATTCAAAAAAAATCTTTTTGCTTTCTATTATTCTTTTTAAGTGTCCCTCTATCCATTTCAGTCAAAATTACTAAATGTACAGACAAAATATTTTTACTGTCTTATTATATATAGAGATAAATTTGAATTTTTGATTTTAGAATATTACGTGAAATAAAATCCTTTTCCGCTTATAATAAAATAACAAAACCGAAATATTTATTGACAGTTTCAAATTGCGTAATCTGTAAATTTTAAGTAATATGATTTATTAAAATACATTTTTGGACTAATATAATTTACGTCTAAGGTCTAAGTTACACAAGAGATGACACGAGGTTTTTAAAGTCAATTAAATTGCACAGGCTGATTTAAAGTAACTAAGTTATATACAAGTCTCGGAGTATGCTCATACTTGTTTCCTTAGAACAACTCTACTACAACTTGATAAGAAACAATGTTAGAGACCAAGACTCGTGAGGACAAACTTGGCTTTACAATAACATACTTGGACTTAACATTGTATTGTATAATTATTACAATACCTGTTCTAAATTATGCCAGACCAGTTGGGGCCAGTCGAGGCGCAGTGGCACAAGTGTGTGACTATAAACACTACTGGTTGTGAGTTCGATTCCCAATCGAGGAAATGAAATATTTTTATTTAAATTTATATTTTCATTTCTTCGCTCTGATATTGAGGCAAAGCGCGACAGTGAGTTCCGTCACTCAACACGGATCACCTTCGTAATTGGGCGGAGAATAGGAAACGGAGTATCTTAACAATAGGTTACCCCTACCTACCCCTATTTTTTAAATTACATTGCAATAAATTTCTGTAAAATTATGAAAATGAAATATAACTAAGGAATTAAACTATTGAAATATTATAAAATATATAGAAAATATAATTGCCATTAAACAATGCTACATATTATATATGAAAATTTTAATATGGCTTGAAATTTTCCTTGTATCAAGAATTGAACATCTGGTGTTAGACATTTTATGTAGTCCCGAGAGTGCACCGTCACATCAATTCATGTTTTGATGCGCGATGTGTTGGAAAATTCCTCTGCTTTTATTATTATTATTCCACATTTATCTTCTTCTTCTTCTATATATATAAAAGGACTTGTGCTGACTGACTGAGGTAAGACGCACGCAGAGCCGTAACCGCTGATGGTAGAAACGTGAAATTTGGGCAGATGTTTATTTTCATATTCTGGACATCCACTAAGAAGGGAATTTGAAAAATTTTAACCCTAAAGGGATGAAATTGGGGTTGAAAGTTTGTATGGAAAAAAAATTAAATCGGCACCGATTTTTATAAAATTTGAAATTCAGACTCTTAAAAACATTTCATTGAACACATGTTTCATGGTTTTTTAGAATTATTCCCCTAATGGTTCAAATAAGGGGTTAAAAGTTTATACGGATAAATCTTTAAATCGCCACCGATTTTTATAAAAAAATAAATTCAGACTGTTAAGAATACTTTATTGAACACGTGTTTCGTGGTTTTTTTTTAAATTCACCCCTAAGGGTGCAAATAAGTGAGCAAAGCCGCGCGCGTCCACTAGTACCTACACAATATAGGAGTATATTGTCGTATTTACAGTCCGAGTGTGTGTTGTGGGTTCAACTTCCATTTGACGAAATGAAATATTTAAGATTGCCTTCATACTAGACTCCCTTTGCCTACCTTGCTACATATGGAATACAGCGTGAAGCTGAAAAAAAATATAATATCCTATAAGTTAATTCAGATCACACTATCTATGCCAAATTCCAGGAGCCATTTTCACATGATTAAATAACTTGCATAAAAAGACGGGTTCAAAAGAATGAAATGTGAAGCTAACTGTATACTTTGCTCGGTATGTTCGGGTAATTTCATTTTAGCATACCGTAAAAAATTAAGTTAAGAATGTCGAATGTCTGTTATTAAGCAATGTTCATGAGTTTTTTTTTCTCAGTTGGAGGAAATTTCAAATATTAAATAATTTTAGTTATATATTTGATAGAGTTAGACAAAGTATAGCATTGGGTCATAGTCTACCTCTTAAAATGTATATTTGGAGAAATAGGCTACCTTTTTAATTTGGAATATTTTAAGGAAAAATTACGACGCTCTATACCCACCCACTTTCTGCTTAATTATCGAGGGGTAACATATTGAGCAGCGGAACACCACATAATGTCTTGTTAACAGAACCAGAAAATGAAAATACTTCATTAATTCACATAAGAATAGAATTTACAATCGTAGCCTTTAGTCAGACGCTACCGCTACGCCACGACAGCTTCAATGCGAGATATATGTATTTCAATGCGAAAATATTCACAGAGAATTATAAATATACAGTACTATAATATACAACTATAATACTACAAATATATCGAGTAACAATATATCATGAGTGGGAAACACGATTATAAATACTGAAACTGTTCAAACACTGAAAAGATAAATAAATATTTATTTAGTTTCACGGATCTTTTGAGTTTTCATCTGTTTATATATTTAATATCGTCTGTTATTTTTGCGGGCATTTTGCCTACAAAAAGTACGAGCGGTGCGCGCGCCTCGCACTCGTCACTGCATGCATATTTATGGTGTTATGCAAACGGTGACTGCGCCGTTGGATTAAATAAAAATATTTCGCTGTTGTCAGTTTTAGAACGTAGATTCGTGTGAATAATATTTTAAATGTTCACTTTGAATTTTTATTTGTGGAACGGCTAACGAATACTAACAATATACAAACAACATGGCGTCGTTCTTTGTATAATAAACAAGAAAATACAGATTAAAAATGACTCGCAAAACATTACCCTTTGCTCGTTACGCACGAGAGCTCTTTAGAGACCTATTAGCTGTTGCTATAACGTCTTCTTATCGAAGCAATAAAATAAATATAGGCGGAGGCCTCCCAATTTATAAAAAAACCGATGTATTTCAGATATAAGTGAATGTAAATTTATGCTATTTATTTATTCGCAATACAAATACAAGGTATATATTTCTGTTACACATTATTATTGTTTTTTTTTAATAATTGATACGAAATTAATTCTCCAATTTATGGTTCATAAACAGGGTAACATAAAAGGCAATGCCTTTTATGATACTTACTAATTTCCATAATCTGACTAGATTAAATACCGTATATGTATTATCACCATAGTGTATCTATTTATATCCGAATCTCATGTAAAGTATCTATTTATATCCGACGTATATTTTAGTCGTTTTATAAAAGTTCCTTTTCTATGCTATCGATAGTGAGATAATCAATGGTACAATGTCTGTGTTATTAATTGAAGATCAGTAACAAATAATATACGAACGCAGAAAAGAAAAAAAAATTAGAACAATGGACATATGTGTCCATTTTTTTCGGTTACTCTAGCTATGCATATAATACCGGAGTGACTCATTATAATAAATAACTTTACTTTACTTAACTTCACGCTTTAGCCTTTGCAGGGTGGGCAGAGAGAACGGAGAAACTCTACGATTCAGCTTTAATCTGGTAGGTAAAGATAACTTAGTACTATGACACTGAGTGGCGGAACTCAACGTCACGGTTTTGCGTCAGAGCGAAAATATGAAAATATTAAATATTTCATTTTATCAAGTGGGAATCGAGCCCACTACTATACCACTTCACACTGACCTCAAGCGATAATTATAATTACGTTCGTTCTCATAGAAATTTCGAGAACTTCTCGAAATAACTTACCAAATTTCAATGTCCTTTGTCTACTAGTTTGCATTGTCTATCAGTCTTACAGATTAAATTGATCATATTATCATATTGTTCAATATTCGTGTAGTATTATAAGAATATTTTTTGTAAGTGCCTGCCTGCCCGTAAAGCCTTTTGATACTAAAAATATATTTTATATCGAGGCCAGTCGTGGCGCAGCGGCACGAGGTGTGACTGTACAACCGACTGGTTGTGGGTTCGATCCCCACTCGAGGAGATGAAATATTTACTTTTCATTTAAATTTAAATTTATATTTCCATTTTCTTCACTCTGGCGCTGAGTTCTGCCACTCAACACACAATGCCTCCAGAATTCGGCAGAAAGTGGGGAACGGAGTGTCTTAACACTAGGTTCCCTCTGCCTACCATGCTGTGTGCGGGACAGCGTGAAGCTGATTTTTTTTATATAATTTTATATAATAACGATATAACTTACGTCGCCATTTTAAAAATATAACACAGTATTTTATATCTGTACTACGTTTGTTTAATCCTCCACGAAAAGTTGTAAACTTCAAAATTGATTTTCTTCTTTTAAAAACTTTAATAGAACTGACAGTGAGGAAAACTTTGCAGGTTAACTTTTGCGGCAAGGGTCATTTCAGCTGAAATAATAACGTTTTTTGCCCTGTAAAATATATATTAGTTGCATAATACTTGAAATATTTTTTTATTTCATTAATTTTCGTAATCTAAAACAAATAATTTTACTAAAACATATAAAAAAATTAAGTGGATGAGTGAATATATAAATAGAGAACTACTAAGTCTTAACTTGAGGTTTCCAGGTTCCCATAACTAATTACGGGATACAACGTGAAGCTTTATAATAATATAAGTATATAGTCAGAACGCCAACTACAAATATTCTAGAAACTTTTTTTCTGTGGGGGGATTGAGTGGTTTATCTACAAACAAAATAATATTAAAACTCGGCATATTTAGGTCGTCTGTTTTAGACAATTGTTGAATATCGGTATACACAATATTACTTTTTTGGTATCTTATTTCATCATATTAGGGACCTCTAAAAAATATATATTTTGACAAATATAAAAACCAAATGAATAATATATAAACTGGCAACATTTCGTTACTTCACAAGAATGTTGTAATAATCCCTTATCAAGCCCTTTGCCCTTCCCATATATCTTGACACGTGAGATCTCTGTTCAGTAACACATTACGCACGTCGACAAGCCGTATTCCAATTTACACCTTACATTTTAATATGATTGTGAAGCACGTCAGTTCCTTTTTGAGTATATTTGGTAGCTTATTAATCAATATTAAGAAATCAAAGTAAAAGAAGCCAGTCGTGGCGCAGTAGCTTAAAGTGTGACTGTAAACGACAGGTTGTGGGGTTCGATTACGACTCGAGGAAATATTTAATATTTTTTTGCTCGGTCCTAAGACAAAACGCGACGTTAAATTCCGCCACTCTATCAACTCACTTGTTTTAAATACAAAGTTTAAAATCATTGTAGCGCAGTGGCACAGCGTTGAAATGTAAAAGCGACGATTGTGAGCGAGTATCTTAGCACAAGGTTTCATTGCTTCCCATACAGCGATGTGACTAAAAAAAATATTATAAAGCATTTTATCAATTAAAAAGCAGTGTTTCATAATATATGATATGTTCTTTAACAACATCCAAACTTAATTATCCAATTATAAAGGAATATTTAACCAACATACTTCTGTTTATTTTTACCTGAAACTGAAAATTAAGCTTACCTAATAAAAGAAGTTTGTTCAGAATTTTAATAATATTTTTTATAATTTTCAGTAAAAAAAGCTGGCTTCTTTAATTTCAAATCGGATCTCATAATCAGAAACTTTCATCAAATTATCCTTGAAGTGTATCTTTTCCAACAAAAAAAATCTAAATTTGTCGCACACATACTTTATGCAAATTTAAGACTTACTTGATTTTCTAAAGGTTACCATTGTCAGAAATGGACAAAATTAAAGTGGGATCACACGGCAATACAATAGCTTTCAACCTAAATTAAGAATCATCAAAATCCGAAAAATAAAAATACACTCGAATTGATAACATCTTTTTACAGAAGCAATTTAAAAATAATATTCTTTGCAAAAATCTAATAAATCCGGACTGCATTATAAACACATTTACATTTAATAAACCGAGTCTCCGCCGCTAAAGAAAAACTTTTCTCCTTGCAAATCTCACTTATTTTATCCAAACAAATGTCACATTTATGAATAAAACAACGATTTGTTGTAACAAATGTATTCTGTAGTAGGCAATGAAAAAATGTCCTATGACTGTGTCGTCGGGAGGATCGCGTAATAGGGTTGTCTTTGCGCTTGAAGTTTTTATTGTGTTATGGCCTGACTTTTTGTTTTTTTTTTTTATATCTTGCATGCAGTAGGTAGAGCCTAGAGTTAAGACACTCCACTCCCCACTTTCCGTCAAATTCTGGCGGCATTGCGTGTTGACTGGTGGAGCTCAACGTCAATATTTAATATTTCATTTCCTCGAGTAATAGAACCCACAACCTGTTGTTACAGTCACACACTAGTACTCCTGCGCCATAACAAAATGTGTACTTTAATTTAATTAACAGTTCTCCCGTACCTACAACCATTTATATACTGACAAAGATTTTTAACTTCTCTTTGAAGCTGGATCAACGCAGCCACGTAACTTGCTCGGTAAAACTTTCAACATACGACTATTGTTCTCGCTTTAGTGCATAACGTTAACTAACAGTTAAGCTCCTCCGTTCTGAGGATTAACTCCTTAGCATATTACAAATGAATGCCCTTGACAGTCATCTTAGTATAAAGTTATTGTTACCAAATAGTCCATACTTGATTCTAAAGTAGCCACTGAGGTATTATCTATTATTGATAGAAGTACTATTAATGTTGAACAATATGTTATAAGGACCAGTGAATTATTCCTCAAAATACTTTGCAGCTATTTTGATAATATTTACGGCAAATAAATTTTAGTTTTTCCTCTATGTAGATACTTGCTTAATAGAAATAGTTCTGGAATCTCTGGAGATGCTTGGCTTAACTCTAATTAGAGTTAATAGCACAGCTAAATACAAATTTTATATCAGAGCGAAGAAATGAAAATATTTCATTCATCTCTCGAGTGGGAATTGAACCCACAACCTGCGGCATATACAGTCGCACTTTGTGCCCCTGCACCACGACTAGCCTCGTGAACTTATATAATGGATATTATGATTATTATTGACAGTACTATTGAAGTATGTGATTGGAAAAGTGTAAGTTATCGTTGGCAGCGTTCGGATAATTGGTGAAAGTTAAGTGTCACACCTATATCATGCCTAGTATCATGGAGACTATTCATTGTATAGATAGAGATCTGCAAGCTTATGCATGGATGCTAATTTATAGAACGTGGTATCACCCACAAACACTTATGTGTATGCCCAAAACTTTCGGCAATTGCTGTCCAGCTGTTCGAAGAATCGCAAGAACATAGCTGAATTTTGAGAGAACCTCAAGACGGACTGGTCGCTAGTTTATAAATATTATAATTTCTTCTCTCTAGAACTCAAGGCAAATGCAAGGTGATGAATTCCGCCACTCAATACGTGATGCCTCGAAGGGTACACTAGATGCTCAGTGAAGCTGAAAAATAAAGTTCTTAACAAATTTGGTTAACATTTTATTTAATTATATATATCTTCTAATGTTGTTGTTTAAATAGTATAATGTGTGATAATGAACATCCAGTATTTTATTTTAAAAATTTAGTAATTGAAGTAAGTACATAAACTCCAAATATTATTTTTTGTTAAGAAAGAAATTTATTTTACTTACACACAATTCGCACCAGATTGTTGGCAACGTTAAAGCCAAGTCATTAAAATGGAAGACTGTAATTTGTTCATTTGAATTTCGTCATAATAGAAGCTTTGATCAGAGATATTGGAACGAGGGTCCACGCATAATTAATTATTTTATATAAATTCTGTTTGGACCTGCTCAATTTGTTTTCAAATATTTTTTTATTAGTCTACAAAACTTTATCGAGTTTCTATAAATTATATTTTCTTGCTACAAGCCTTATCAAATCTCAAAGGCAAGGCACTTTGTTCTCCACTCTCCGCCCGAACTCGAGATATTGGATGTTGAGTGACAAAACTCAACGCCGTCTTTCCCGAAATTGAAAATGAAAATAATTTTAAGAATAATTAAATATTTTCTCTTGAGTTCTCGATTACTTTTTGCGACTCCATACCATATTAGGGTATATATAGCTAGCTCTACACATACCATATTAGGGTCTCTATAGAAGTCATATTAGTATTTTTAATGAAAAAGGCGATAACTTAAAATTTGTATATTTCATTCAACAATTAATGTTATACCAAAAATGAAAAAATAAGATAACCCAATTAGCCGTAAATGTTGGTGAGTGTAAAATAATATATTATTTTCAATTTATATATTTTTTTATGTGCCATAAAGACTATTCTACTCTATTCTATTCTACATAATTTTTAAACAGCATATGAATGTGTTCATAAGATTTATATTGTTTGCATCTTCGGCACCAATTGTTGTATTGTGTATTCATTAATTTCGTACAAAAAAATACCATAAAAATTAATTTGTAATGATTTTTTATCTATGAAATTTTATATTTTATTCTTTACCTACAAATTATCACTTTTCCGATTTTTGTCTTTATTAGTATTGTAAGTTCTCACTTTATGCCAAATTAGATAACTATAATAATATAACGGTGGTTTTCATGCAAAATCTTTGAATAAATTCTCATATCTTTCGATTTCCTTAACCTAGAAGCTTGATTTTTTTCTGTGCTTCTAGGGACTGTAGATTAAAATATTTATAATATTTGATTTTTATTTTAGATCGATACTACCATGCAATATTGAGATGGTCTTCACAGAGCGACAGACGAACAACAAATTGATCCTATAAGAGTTCTATTTATACCTTTTGAGGTACGAAACCCTAAAATATAAATGAATCTCTTTTCTTAAACCAACTTCCGTAAGGTTATCAATTCGACTGTATTTTTTAAGTTTGTTACCTTACAACTTTTAAATGGGTGAACCGATATTGATGATTCTTTTTTTATTTGAAAGCTGGTGCTTCTCTTGTGGTCCTTGGTTCATTTCAAACAATGTTATCCATGAGAAAATCACATAAATCTTAAATTTGCATAAAGTATGTGCGCGACAAATGAATGAATAACTCAATATCACGGCAACCGATTACGATTATTGTTTTTGTATAGAAAAGGATACACTTCAAGGGTAGTTTAATGAGAGTTCGGTTAGACTCAGATTATGAGATCCGGTGGAAGTTGCTTTTTTTTTTGGTAAAAAAACATTTTAAATTTTGTTTCGTAATTTACTGGCATAGTTTGCACTAAATAAATTCACACACGAATAGCAATTTGGTCGGATCTAACCCTCTAATTAATTCGGAGCTACGCCCATAACTAAGTGGGTGAATATTTAAGCGCATTTTATAAATTGAGTGGTTGCTTTTAGTTAATAATTATGTTGGTGAGCTGTATGAAAAAATTTTAGGTTTTAATTTTTATTTTTATTTTAGTTCTCATACACTGATATAGAGAAAATATATATTTTTTTTTTAATATATGCATATATAATATATACAGTCAATCTGGGTGACTTTGGTTCTTTGGATAACATTGACAGAGGGTCCGGCCTCGGAACTAGTTTCGATAATTTTTCCATATGATACAATAATATTGACTATTTTTATTTCATATTTTAATTTTAATTAATAAATGTTTATTTTAAGAAAAGATAGAAACTTAAGACAAGCTCGCAAGAGACTTCAGTATAAAGAAAATACAAATATATCTATATTTATTTAGAAAACGTATAAAAATTTGAACGCAGCGGGACTCGAACCCGCGCCTCCTGGAAACCGACCAGGCTACACAAAATACAAAATTATACTACTACAAAATTCCGATTTTGATCTATACTGATGTGTCTGCGTGTCTTAACATTGGGTTTCCTCAGCCTAACCTGCTGAATGCGGGATACAGCGCAAAGCTGATTTTTTAAAAAAATTAATTACATTTATACATCTAAAAATTTCTAATATGCATTAAAAATAACATGATATTACTCCTCATTCACGACGTATATAATAGCTAGTGGTATCTTGCATCTTTTATGTCTAACCTTCGTCATCTTTTAGCCCGTAACTTAATATGGGCAACTCGGAGAATAGACCATCTAAATAATTTATAACATGTTTTGACGTGCCTCAGTTTATTAACTTCAGACTTGGTGGCTCTTTACACTCTTCCATTAGGCAAAGTTTTATTCTTTACTAGTTTTTATATAATTCTACAAGTATACTGGCTTGACTTATACAATACTCCCATTTGTGCTTGTCAATCTGTCTGTTCGTAATGTATGTACAATACTGTGTAGCAAAAAATTTTTGCGCTAGCAATCGCCGCACGCAATTTTTTTTTCTATTGATGAGTGATAATGCTAGCAACTCTGTAACACAAAAAAAACACCCGAAACACTTTAAAAAACCAATCTCTGCCGTAACGAAGTTCGAGCGCGAACTCTTTATTATTTTACTAGAGGGCGCGCGCGGCCTCGCCCGCTTATTAGGAGTGAATTCTAAAACAACCACGAAACACATGTTCAATCAAATATTTTTAACAGTCTGAATTTAATTTTTTATAAAAATCGGTGGCGATTTAAAGATTTTTCCATGAGAACTTTCAACCCCTTATTTGAACCCTTAGGGGGTGAATTCTTAAAAACCATGAAACACGTGTTCAAAAAAATATTTTTAAGAGTTTGGATTTAAAATTTTATAAGAATCGGTGCCAATTTAAAAAAAAATCCATACAAACTTTCAACCCCTATTTCATCCCTTTAGGGTTAAAATTTTTCAAAATCCCTTCTTAGTGGATGTCCAGAATATGAAAGTAAACATCTGCCCAAATTTCACGTTTCTACCATCAGCGGTTACGGCTCTGCGTGCGTCTTTTCAGCACAAGTCCTTTTATATATATAGATTAACTGACTTCTGTAAAATTTGGCTGTTTTTTTTATGTTTGTTACTTTAGAATATTTTAATAGGTGATGATTCTTCTTGATGATGATGATGATGATCCTGAAAGCTGGTGCTTCCCGTGTGGTTCCAATTTGGTCCATTTCCGAATGAGAAAATTGCATGTCTTAAATTTGTATTAAGTTTTTGCGCGACAAATTGGCTAAAAGTAATTGGTTCCACCTCCAACGTGTTAAAACAAAATAGAGTGTATAAACACTGAATTACGTATCTCCGCCTTTCGTAACATGGTATGTGTATATTAATGTGTGGTTATTTAAGGATTATTAGGTTTGAGGTTTTTTTTAATCTATTTTTTATTGTAGTTATCATTATTGTTAGCTTCACGCTTATCCTGTATGTAGAAGGGTAGTTAACACGCCCCTGAGGGGTGTGTTAAGACACTTCGCTCGCCCCTTTATCTCAAATTCTATAGATATTCCGCATTGAGTTGCGGAACTCAACGCCGCGCTTTCCCAGATCAAATACATTGAATATTTGCCTTCCTCAAGTGAAAATCGAATCCACAACCTATCACGTTTACATTCCACCACTGGGTTAGACTGTATAGTAGTTATTATGATCATAAAATTTGAAAAGCATCTTATTTACGATGTTATAAAACAGAATATGAATTTTCATTATGCGAGCAGTGTTGTCTACAGTTTACAAGAAGGATGCGTCGCGTATAACATTACATAAAGGGGTTACACGCCATTAACAGAGATTCGCAGGTTCATTCTGCCTCAAATTCATGGGCTATAAAAGGAAAATTTCATTATAAGAATCGTTATCCTGGATGAACAATAAACACATTGTAGCTCGCTTCCAACTTTGCTGTATTCTACATATAGCCTGAGTTGATAAGAACGAAAGATTTGATGTGTATACTGAAGAAAATTAAATATATTATAAATACAAAAATATTTTTTACTAGAAATTGTTCTAAAATGACAATATGATTATGTAACATATTAGTATTTGTTCAGGTATTAATATAGGCACATATTTCGATTTTGAAATCCGCTTCGAAACTATTTTATTAATAAGCCATAAAGTAAACAACCTTACTGTGTGCGGGATGCAGCGTGAAGCTGATTTGATTTTTTTTGTTAATTAAGACACTTAATATTTCCACTTTCCACCGAATTCTGGAGGTATTGCTTCGACTCTCAAAGTCGAAACTCAACGCCGCGATTTGCCTTGTTACCAACGCAAGAAAATAAAAATATTCAATATTTCATTTCCTCGAGTGGAAATCGAATCTGTCACGCTTACAGCCGCACGCTTATGTTCCTGCACCACGACTGACTTTAAAATAGCACTTTAAAATAATCAAAGAAGAAAGATGATGGTTCCGGTACTTCTCGCCAAAACAACGATTGGCCATGTATACAGTATAGGGCTCAGGTTCAGTCTTATATGAAGTACTGTTCTCATCTCTGGGTTAGTGCACCCCACTATTAGCTTAAGCTATTTAATCACATACAACGTATCTTCGTTCTCTACCGCATTTATCACGGGGAGTGACTGACCTGTTAACTACCGCCGAATTTTTGCCAAATAAAAAAAAATATCAATGATACTTATAAAATTAGTTATGTATTAATATATGTTTTTTTTTGTTTAAATTATTTAAAAATTGCACTCAACTACCTCACTAGGGATAAAGCGTAGCTATCTAATTTTATATAAAATGAAAATTGTTCAGATTCATGGTCAACAAAAAATACTGTAAAAAGTGTGATATTTTGATGCCAGATGTTGGGTGGCATAGCATCTAGAATATTAATGTCGGATACTTTTATATGATGATTTTTTTTCATCTATCTAAAATAAGATAGGCAGTTGGTATAATTAAGAACTTGTATTGGAAACCTTTTGATATTTCTAATATTATGGAATAATATCTTAATATTCTTAATTTCATATTTGCAATTTGACTTTTGAGAATAGATACTAAATATTACGTAGGTGACTGTAAATGCGACTGGTTGTGGTTTCGGTCCCCAGTCGAGTAAATGAAATATTAACTTAAACTTGAAATAGTTACTTGGGTAGTAGGTATAGAAGGCTTAGTCAAAACGATCAATAACATATAATATTTTAGCCTTCCTTGATAAGTGGACTATCCAACCCAAAAAAAATTCCAATTCGAACCAGTAGTTCTCGAGCTTAAAACGTTCATCCAAACAAACGCTTTAGCTAAATATTAGTATAGATAAGCATATTAAATTTGAAATTAGTTTATAAAATTTTGTGAATGTCCATCGCTTATTTCATATTTTAGAACAGGGCAATTTACATACTTAATTTCACGACTGCAGCATTTCTCTCTCTGGGATTAAAACAACTCAATGTAGTTTGCCTAAACCTAGCTTCGTTTTAATAATTCATAGTATTAAGGCTTTTACATCATATGTGTTGTATATTTGTGAAAAAATACACGAGGACTTTTGCTTAGTTCTAATAATCGTATTCACTAATGAAATAAATCAAAATCAGCTTCACGCTGTATCCCGCACACAGCAGGGTAGGCAGAGGGAATCTAGTTTTAAGACACTCCGTTCCCCGCGTCCCGAGTGTTGAGTGGCGGAACTCAACGCCGCGCTTTGCCTCAACACCAGAGAGAAGAAAATGAAAATGGAAATGTAAATAAATATTTCACTTCCTCGAGTGGGGGTCGAACGCACAACCAGTCGATTTTACACACTTTGTGTTCCTGCGCCACGACTGGCCTCAACTAATGAAATAGGTTTTCGAAATTATAGTAAGACGTCAAGAGAGAAAAGTGATAGTTGGGCTAAAGTCAATGAAATTATATTTGTTTAAAAAGGAAAAGACATGAGAAGGTTAAAATTATTTTTATTTATTTGCAAAACAATATATTAAGCAGTAGTACGTGATATGTATGTGGAGTTTATTTTTTAATAGCACATCCGGTTTGTTCAGACAGAATAAAAACTCTAACTACCTCTAACACTAGCCACTGCACAATGCGTAAAGATATTTTATTTGTAGAACAAAATAAAAAGGAAATTATTTTATTTTACAGTCGTGGCGCAGGGGCACAAGGTGTGACTGTAAAATCGACTGGTTGTGGGTTCGATCCCCACTCGAGGAAATTAAATATTTATTTACATTTATATTTTTATTTCTTCGATCTGGTGTCGAGGAAAAGTGCGGCGTTGAGTTCCGCCACTCAACACGCAATGCCTCCAGAACTTGGTGGAAAGTGAGGAACGGAGTGTCCTTACACTAGGTTCCCTCTGCCTACCCTGCTGTTTGTGGGAGCGTGAAGCTGATTTATTTTATTTGTAAAAAGGTAAAATTAACTTTTATATCTCTCACTATTTTATTACATACATTGTACAAATATGATTATAATAATTACCAAGAAAAACAGCCAATATCGATCTTATAAGTATTGACAGTACTGACAGCCGAGTACGCTGTTTGACGAAGGTATCGTTAACAATGGCCTTATTGAGTGTTTCAGGATTATTGGAAGCAATTACTCATTGTCAGAAAAATTAAAAGAAGTAACTAGTATTTTTTTATAAAAAAGAGAAGATCTTAGGGTGGAAATCTAGCATGTTAATTGATTTGTAAAAACTAAATTAAAAATTTGAGGCCGGAAGTGGCGCAGCGGCACGAGGTGTGACTGCAAAACCGACTGGTTGTGGGTTCGATCCCCACTCGAGGAGATGAAATATTTACTTAAATTTATATTTCCATTTCTTCGCTCTGGTGTCGAGGTTAAGCGCGGCGTTGAGTTCTGCCACTCAACACGCAATGCCTCCAGAATTCGGCAGAAAGTGGGGAACGGAGTGTCTTAACACTAGGTTCCCTCTGCCTACCCTGCTGTGTGCGGGATA
>JAATLQ010034900.1:0-10570 GCA_013421005.1 Heliconius erato x Heliconius himera | reverse complement strand
CAATTTAATTTAATTTTATTTTTTAAATTAAAAATACGATTTTAAATATTGTATACTAATGAGCTACACTGCTATATAGTGTAGCTCGTTGATATAGTTTTGAGCATATTCTGTAGCACTTGTAGTATTTACTACAACTGCTACAGAATATGCTCAAAACTATTAATTATATGAGAAGGAGATGAATCAACTCGAATGGTTTACGAGTCACCTCTAACGAATTTCGCATTTACCTCGAATAAAAATTAGCACAGCTGTAAAGTTATACATAATAATTAATAAAATGATCACGGTGTATCCCGCTGTAGAGGCCGTCGTGGCACAGGGGCACAATGACAGTAACGCGACGGTTGTAGATTCGATTCCCACTAAAGGGAATAAATTATGATTTATTAATATTTTCATTTCTTCGCTCTGGCACCAAAGCAAAAGCCTGGCGTTGAGTTCCGCCACTCACGGAAGTGTCTTAAAACTAGGTTCCCTATGCCAACCCTTGTAAGATTGTTATTTTTATAAACCATATACAGACATACAATACTATAAATACTATATTCTGTTATAATGTTTTTAATACGAGATATTATGGATTGATTATTTTTGGCCGGAACTCGACACCACGCTACGTCATATTAAAGGCTTCTGTCATGTAATGACGAAGCCAAACAAAAATCATTTTCTACGGATCGTATTCTTCGTCTTTATTCCAGAAACATTTTTCGACTACTTTATTATAGTTACATTCATATTAAATTTATATTATTCAATTAAACTTCTTGAAGTAAATCAACTGTTTCCAATCTTTTAATCATAAATATTGACTAGAAAGTACCAGCTTTTATAGTGCAATAAATATTTACATTTAAACAGCTTCGACATTGTTCAAGTAAATTGGTTTATTTACAATTTAATTAATATATTTCCATAAACAACTTCTTATCTAAATCTAATTTAAGGGACTACTTAAGATTCCTGACTATTATCCTTGAGTGACTAATTCTATCGCTGGGTACTGTCATTTGCTCGATACATTACTGTTTTATAAAATGCACTTAATCAGGTTCACGCTGTATCCCGCCCACAGCAGGGTAGGCAGAGGGGACCTAGTGTTAAGACACTCCGTTCCCCACTTTCTGCCAAATTCTGGAGGGAGGGAGGAACTGACCAGGTGCTAAGCCACTAAGGAGTCCGGACCACCTAGTCGGTTTCCAGGAGGCGCGGGTTCAAATCCCGCTACGTTCAAATTTTTATACGTTTTCTAAATAAATATTTCTCTTTCCTAAATGTGGAATAACACTTTAAAAACATTAAATATTATTAGAAAAAATACACTGTGCCCAGTATTTTCCACGATTTGTTTGATAGATGAGGCGTGTAGCCCCAAAAAACGAATAGCTCCCAGGCTTTATCGCGCGGTAAATCAGCGATCCGTTGCACGGCCAGCGATAAATTGAACTTAGTTGTGCATCACATTTTCGACTTTTACCTCGACTTGTGTTTATTGCATAGTATTTGTTTTTTTCAAAGTTGTTTTCACGTATTTTTCAACAACTTTTGTTTATACCGATGTTTTACAGTTTGAAACAACTCGTAGAGTAAAAAGGTTATGATTAAGTAGTAAATATTCCAATACTTTTTTTAAATACTATTAGTTTTTTTTTTTTAATTTTTTTTTTTGCCTCGCGCTTTACTTGTACTTGTACATGGTAAGGTAGGCGGAGGAAACTTGGGAACCTAGTGAAAAGACACTCTGTTCCCCACTTTCCGCTGAATTCTTATTCCGTGTCGAGTGAACTCAACGCCGCGTTGCGCCTTGTCGACAAAATTTAATATTTAATTACCTCGAGTGGGAATCCAAACCCACAACCTAACACACTCTTGTGTCCCTGCGTCACGACCAGCCTCAAATACTTCTATATTTAATAAGTAAAAGTACTGATTAATGTTTCAAAGTATGACAAATGTTATTGTAAAAACACAATATGATGAACCACCATTCTGTAGCCAGCAACAAGACCGTATAATATCATTTGTTTTTCGAATATTCTTTAATAAAATATACTTGAACAAAGGATACACGGACACGATAAGCCTGTTATTTCCATTTTGACATTCGAATTGGCCATTTTCGGAGGGCAATTTGTAACGCGGTTTAAACTGAATAAATTCCCAATAACACGAATCAACCCGAATTTATAAAATAATGGCGACTGTTTTTAATCATTCACTTTGGGACCGTTCCTTATTTTTGAAATTCTACGTTCTTATTTCGAAAAAATGTTGAAAATGTGTATTAATAACCAAAACACTGTACTACTAATATATCATTCTTAAGTGCACATAAAAATGTAAATAAACCCCGAGCGACAATCTTCTTTGAATTTACGCAACAAAATGTCGGTTTGTGGTCGGATTTATTAATCTAGTGAAACAAAATTGTTTATAGCAAGCTAAATTATCCAATAAAAAAATACGATGCATATTATTTTTATATTAATCTTTGTAAAAATTCAAAGATTTCAATAATTCCCGAAAGTGTTAAAAATAAACTTTTTTTTTTCAGACTTATAAAAACACTTCCGTTACTAAATGTGTGTGTGTGCGTGTGCGTTCGCGCGCGTGTGTGTGCGTTCGCGCGCGTGTGTGTGCGTGTGTGTATGTGTGTGTGTGTGTGCGTGTGTGTATGTATGTGTGTGTGTGTGTGTGTGTGTGTGTGTGTGAGTGCGTGTGTGCGTGTGAGTGCGTGTATGTGTGTGTGTGTGTGTGTGTGAACGTGTGTGTGTGTGTGCGAGTGCGCGTGCGTGTGTGTGTATTTATTCAACGAATCACACGAGCCTGAGCCACGATGGTTTTATTTGCCAATTGAACGGTAAAAAGAGTCCATTTGTGGCATAGAGGCACAAAGTGTGACTGTAAACTTAACTAGTTGCGGGTTCGATCTCCACTTGAGGAACTTAAATATTTATTTAAATTTATATTTCCATTTCCTCACTCTGGGGACGAGGCAAAGCGCCCGCAATGCCTCCAGAATTCGGTGGAAATTGAGGAACGAAGTTTCTTAACACTAGGTTCCCTCTGCCTACTCTGCTGTATGCAAGATACAGCACGAAGTACGAAGCTGATTTACTTAACAGCGAAAACTAAAATTTTCCATTTTACATCTTAAATTCCACACAAACAAAATCGCGAACAACAACTAGTAATATATAACATAATTATATATTAATATAACTAAGCTTAAAGCAGGAAATTTACAACATTCCCTAAGATATTAATAGTCAACTTGCTCTCCTCGACATGCGGTTATTCAGGCTAACTACTGAGACGTAAAGGTGATTTAACGTATATTGCGCTTAATCCTGCAGCGGACTTCACTACTACCGGCTGTAAGAGCATTAATGCAAGTATTATGCAGGAACCTTGTTTATTTATAACTGGCTATATTGTTAAGAGAATAATAAGTATCTGTTATACTCGTTAGTATAAATATAGATTTAGTGGATAAGTTGAGATTAAAGAAAAGTGGGTGTGTTGAATATTTTTTATATATTTTTGTCCAGCTTCACGGTATATCCTGCAGCAGGGTAAGTAGAGGGAACCTAGTGTTAAGACTGACGCTTAAAAGAAGATCCTAACGCCATGTTTTGTCTCGCTGCTGTAGCGAAAAAATTAATATATTTCATTCCCACGAGTAGCAATCGATTCCACAACACTCACCACGACGGCCTTTTATTTTATTTAAGAAATTACATACATTTTATATTAAGAGCGTTCTTAATATAAAATGTATGTAATTTTTTCTTCTAATTCCTAAGCTCTTGTTTTAAAGATAACCTAGTAATTAACCACTTTGT
Source organism: Heliconius erato x Heliconius himera (assembly GCA_013421005.1). Taxonomy (NCBI): domain Eukaryota; kingdom Metazoa; phylum Arthropoda; class Insecta; order Lepidoptera; family Nymphalidae; genus Heliconius; species Heliconius erato x Heliconius himera. Next base: position 6,719 of record JAATLQ010034900.1, on the reverse strand, counting down.
TTTGTTTTAAAATTAAGAATGCTTTTTTATTTACATTAATGCAAACTTTATTAACTCCTTTTTCTTTATTTTTTTTTTCAGCTTCACGCTGTATCCCGCACACAGCAGAGTAGGCAAAGGGAACCTAGAGTTGAGACACTCCGTTCCCCACTTTCTGCCGAATTCTGGAGGCATTGCGTGTTGAGTGGCAGAACACCAGAGCGAAGAAATAGAAATATAAATTAAAGTAAAAATTTCATCTCCTCGAGTGGGGATCGAACCCACAACCAGTCGGATTTACAGCCACACATTGTGTTCTTTATATTACTACTAATATTATTATATAAAGAATAGATGGATAGAGCAAAAACTAAATGTTAGCAAAATGCACAATGTCTTTATGAAAATTTATTTTCAAACTTTCTGCTAAACAGAACTTTTAAAAGTTTTTTAAAAGGAAGGTAAAACTGAAGAAATTTTAGTTCAACTTTTCATAACAACGCAATTTAACCGTAAAATTCTATTAAAGTATATTTTCTTTATTTTTATACTTACCGCCCGCGGCTTCGCCCGTATTGACAAAACGATAACTATGTATTGATTTTTACTAGTATTAACTGTCGTCTTAAATTACTGTCTATTAGTTAAAACCACATTAAATCCGTTGCGTAGTTGTGCATTTTTATGCTTTGTAAAAAATATTACGACGACAGTCCATTCAGGTTCGAATACCACTGGGGGGAAATATTTTTTTTAATATTTTAATTTCCTCGCTCTGGTAACGATTGATTGATACACTTAACATGCAATACCTGCTCAATAAAGGTGACTTAATGGGCACGGATTGTTAATACTTCCCAGGTTCCCAGGTTTCCTCTGCCTATTTTAATATGTGCGGGATACAGCACGAAATTCAAAAAAAGAACTTAAATGGAAACGTCCTACATTTTCACCTACATATTTAATGCATTTTTTTTATTATAAAACTTATTCTAATTTATATTACTAAGATATCATCACACTATAAGTGACAACTGTATAACTGATAGGCAATTATTCTATATTTTATATTATTTTATTATAAAAATATATATTTTATATTATATATTAATTATATATTTTTTCATTTCCTTTTTATTTATATTTTCATTTCTTCGCTCTGGTGTCGAGACAAAGTGCGGCGTTGAGTTCCGCCACTCAACACACAATGCCTAAAGAATTTGGCGGAAAGTGGAGAACGGAGTTTCTTAACACTAGGTCCCCTCTGCCTACCTTGCTCTGTGCAGGATATAGCGTGAAGCTAATTTTAATGAAATATAATATAAAAAAACTAGTTAAGTACGGGTCGGTGTCATCGCTAATTGCAGGATTGTGCAGCAGAAGTACAACTTATAAAAATTGACAAATTTAAGTTTGTGGGCATATGCTGAGTGCAGTGCAAAAATAAGTTTGTAATGTGTGTTTTTTTTTTTTCTATGAAAAACTTATAATTTTTCACTTATTGATTTTTTTCCTTTGTCAGTAAAGTAAGTTCTAATCTCCAGCCACATTTTATAACTGTACGGTCCACGGTATGGTTACGAGGCTAATTTCATATAAAATGCAGCAAAATCGATGTATAAATGCTCGTATCTTTTCATTGTGTTGACTTCGAAGCTTGATTTTTTGTGTGCTTCAAGAAACCATAGACCTTAATATTTTATATTAATTTCAGCTTAATACATCCAGGCGATCTCGAGATAAGTGGTTGTGACAGACGTACAAAAAAGTAATCCTATAAGAGTTCCGTTTTTACATTTTGAAGTACGGAACCCTAAAAAATTATGTATGCTATATACATCATTTTTTAAGGTACAATGTTTAAATATTATAAAAGTCACATGATATTTTAATGAAACTCCAATTAGTCTGGCTAAAATGTTAACTCGGCAAATTCAAAGCATTTCGCATACGTGACTGAGGGAACTCTTATATTTAAAATACAAACATTTTCACATACAACTGGTTTGTTAGACACTGATAGTTGGACACGTCTCATCTTTTAGTCAAATAAATCATACTTTCGTTTTACAGCTTACTAATTACTTAATCAATTTAGGAAAGATTAAAATTAATTTATTTTGCAATATTTCTTTGAATAATTCCTATGTTTCATTATAATATATATGTACCTACAATACAATATATTTTGAAATTAATTATATTTAGTAAATTTAAAAAACTTACTAAATATATCAAATTTTATAGTAAGTAAAAAATATATATTATTTTGTTGTTCAAAATTCCTTTGAAATAAACAGTGGTTTTTGGGTTTTACTTTAAATTTATGCTAGTTTCAGACGTAAACTAAACTGCGTTGATCGATTTATTTACTTTTCCTACAAGTCCATTGTATTAATTAACAACGACTTTACGGTCAAAAAATATTATACCTCAATATACAAAAGTATATAACTCAAGAGTTGCCAATAAAATTATAAGCTTAAAAAAAAATTCCGCAAATAAATTCAAAATTTATCATCATATCCATTGTCCAAGTGGCGGCCCCGTAAATACCCGGTGAAAATAAAGTAAGATTGTTAAATTTCTTAGAATAGAAACATCATTTATGAAGCTCGTATAAAAAAATGTCTTACAAGAGTAGCTACTTGCAGTGGGCAGCATTTGAATTGCAAGACTACATCCTACACAATACAAACGTTCATAATAGACAAATGTTTCTTTTGTTAACTTGTAATTAGCATCGTTGTGGCGCAGTTGTTGAGACTTTGGTTGGCAGTGGTTGTGGATTCAGTTCAAACTTTACTGAAAAGAGTTCTTGTTTTATATTATAACTTTTTAACGTCGATGTCGTTTATTAAAACGTGGTTTTTCATTTTAAAGAATTCATGAATATATAGTAAAATATTCAGTAATTTATGTATAATATCTCTTTTTCGTTATTAATTATTACAAACAAAACGCTATTTGCGCTTGTCCAAATATAAAATTTCATATGTTATCATTAGCACTGTATGACACACTAAATCTCAGGCTATGTATTTATTATAAAACATCTTTCTTTGTAATATGAAAATGAGTTGACAGCTGAAAAATAAATTTCATTTAATTTACACTTAATTAAAGAAAATATGTTAAATAATGTAGAAGTAACATTATTTTCGAAGAAGTTTCTAAAAGTCCTAACATAATATATTTAATAAGTAATATGTAAGCAAGAGAGATCTGAAAGGCTGTTGTGGGAGGCCCAAGGAGGTTTTAGACCTGGAAGAGGGAGTATGGATCAGATTTCTTACCTTCACATTATCACGAAAAGAATTTTGGCCTTTAACCAAATAGTTTTCTGTACTTTTGTGTTTTGTGTTGTGTGTGGAAAAGAACGGCATTATGGGAGATACTACCCCGGTACAATGTGAGCGGCCCCTTGCTGCAGGACGTAAAGTCACTTTACAGAGATCACTCAGCCTGCGTGCGAGTGGGAGCTAACATGTCGCCCTGGTTTGACATCCGATCGGGTGTTAAACAAGGTTACGCCGCTTTCTTATGCCATGTCAGCTTGGTTGTTCAATTTGTATTTGTATAGCTGTCTCCAAGGCACTCCTTGGAGAAAGCTATCCAAATATAAATTGGAAATGAAATATTCAGCCTGTTTCACTAAACAGGCTGAATTTTTCATTTCCTTGAGAGGGAATCGAACCCACAGCCATTTTATTTATGCAGTCAAAATATATACGTATTTTGTTCATAATTTCTTCTTTACTCATATTTCAAACCAAAATACATAATAATTACATTCTAACAGAGTATATTTACATTACGAAAGTGAAATACAGTACCACGAACGTGCCTAAATAATAGCGGCCATTGCATATGAAGATTGCAGATTTATGTGCGAGATGTACGTGGCGAATGTTCACAATTACTCATGCTCACGGAAAGAGTAGTAGGTATAGTGATTTATTATTCTGTGTTTTAGCCTTAACGGTGTTCAGTTTGTACGAGCTTAGGTATATTTCTGAATCGGATGTCATAACTTTTTTGCTAACTTTTTAAGGCTATAGTGGCGCAGTAGGACAATGGCTGACTTTTTTTTATGGAAAAAGACAAGGCAAAGGAGCGTACAGGTCACCTGATGGTTAGTGATCACCGTTGCCCACGACACTGTGTAACAACAGAGGAGCTACACCAAGGACCAACAACGCGCCTGGCGTTTGAAGTGGAGATAGACGCGCTTTTTGAAGGTATCCAGATCATATCGATCACTGTCGAAGGTAGGGCATTTCCACAGTTATGTGGCACGTGGAAGGAAGCTTCTACAAAACCCCTACAGTAGTGGAATGCCACGTATCCAGATAATGTGGATGGTATTTGTGTTGGTTAGAAAATTCGGCGGCAGGTTACAGTTCAAACAGCTCTCCAGAACACTCCTTATGATAAATGCGGTAGAAAACTCTCAACGAGGAGATATCTCTTTGCAAAGCCAATGTTTGACACATTCATGATGCCCTGCACAGATCATTAGGTTTCCACTACCTCTACGGTGTACTGTAAGCTCAATTGTTGTGGGCTCCGTCCTCTAAGGAATTAAATATTTTAATTTTTACCCTCTGATAAGACAAAATACAGCATTGAGCCGTCAAAAATTTGAACGGGAAAAAGAAAATGACGTCTTGAAATTAAAATAGTATACAGAGACTACTCTGCCTACAATACCATAGACAGATACTATTTAAAACTGAAAAAAAAAACAACATTTGAAACAAATATTGCTATTTTCATAATAGATATATTAAAATCTTATATTTTGCAAATGTTAAATTAAGACTAATATTCAATGGCCTATTTATTATCCTTTCTTATGTTTTAGCTTTCACCGTTGTAGCACAAAGGTAGATTTTGAAACTCATCTGAAGCAATCTTCAATATCAAAGATTTCAAATCAAGGTCTACCTTTGAGAAACCTTTTTATCGTGGAATATTCCTACACGTTTAATAATAATAGGGACTTCTATCATAATAAAAGCAATATATAGCTCAACGATATTTTTAAAATATTATATATTTTAAGAATACGATATTTTGTGATTTACATTTTGGCAGAAACACATAATAGTTTTTTGTCCATATTTTTGAGGCCAGTAGTGGCGCAGAGGCACAAAGTGTGACTGTAAACCTACTGGTTGTTGGTTCGATCTCCGCTCAAGGAGATGAAATATTTACTTAAATTTATATTTCTATTTCTTCGCTCTGGTTCGAGGCAAAGCGCGGCGTTGAGTTCTGCCACTCAACACGAAATGCCTCCAGAAATCGCAGAAAGTGGGTAACGGAGTGTCTTAACACTAGGTTCCCTCTGCTTACCTTGCTGTGTGCGGGATACAGCGTGAAGCTGATTTTTTATTCTTTCGATAACATACTTTAAGACGTGGAAGAGTGAGAGAAGAAGAGAAAAATCATAATAATAGGATGTGTATCATTATTTATTTTTCTGTTTGCGGCTAAACGTTCATATTATGAAAATAGTTTCAACTGCACGATGATAGAGGCTTGAATGTTCCTCTTATGTAAACACGTAGAATAACGAGAAACACAGGAAGTTTAATTATTAAAATTATTTCAATTCCCAAATAGCTCTCCATGTTGTTATATTATTTACTTACTACGAATACAAACATATAATATAGAACGTAAATGTTTGGCTATCGATATATACCTCGATTGTTGATTCTGTAATTAATTCATTATGCGTATTCTAAATATGGGTATATGTATATGTATCTTTCTAAAACGTGATACGATATCGCCAAATACATGCCGACTGTTTGAAGATTAATTAGTGTAGTACCGTGTTTGTTTATTTAAAAAAAAACCGGACAATCGCAAGTCGGGCTCTTCCACCGAGGGTTCCGTATCGTACAAAATTGGAGGTCTCGCGCTTTTTCTGAAATTCACGCTTGACTTAGCCAGAGCCCTCATTTGATACCTTACCTAAACTAGCGGCTTTAATACTAAATTTTACCCCTTTTATGGTTATTATATTTTAGCATTTAACCATAAATGTATAGTTTTCATGTTTTTTCCTAAGCTAGTACTACCTGTAGATGCTAGCTGCCAAATTTCATAATTCTATGTCATCCAGAAGTACCCTATTAACTTTGATGTCCTTTATAGTGTAAATAAGGATATAAAGGTAGGGATAACATGCTCTGATTATATTTGGTACTTCTATCTATTATTATACTGAAAAAAAGCAGTTGTAAAATCAATATTACAATAGTATGACATGTGGATATGTTTTTTAATTTTGTCGAACATTTTGTTGTTCCATCTTCAACAGTTTCTGCAGCTCATGCTATGAAAGACATTTTGTCCCTAATTTTTCATCACTATTTTTTTCTAGAAATTATTAGCATTGGGAAATAGAGAAAGTCAAAATGGCATCAAATACAATTTCGTCTATAATTCCTTAAAACTTGTAAAGTTAGATAAATTTTATTATATTTCTGACTAGCGGCTCGCCCACGGCTTCGCCCGCTTAAAATACATGATTAATGATTTAATAAGCACAATCGATTGACAACTATAATGACTTCTAATATGATTTTTTTTACGACATTATCGTCAAAGAATTTTTGATTGTTTTAAATAAAAAAATACGACCATTGTTGATATTTGATATTTATAAAATATACATAAAGCTAATTATGTATTACACGTATATATTTTTGTAACTTTATGTTCTT